>CM024757.1:38655491-38900776 GCA_014218235.1 Colocasia esculenta | reverse complement strand
AGGATAATACCAACAGGGATTTTCATACCATTGGTTCCAAGGATTAATCCAATCTTCTTGAAGTGTTGTCTTGGAGGTCCAAGGTTTTTCATGGATTATTTCTTTTCCCTTTTTCTTATTTTTCAGATTTTTATTTGAATTTTTGGTTGAGTTGTTTTTGGTTTTTGGTGTTGAGCAGGTCGACCTCTCCTGTACTGGTGTCGACACAACAGCCACAGAAGTCTTCTTCTTGTGGACTGGTGTCGACCTGTCAGGGGACTGTGTCGACCTGATAGTCTTCTTTTGTTTTTGGGTTTTTGATTTGTTTTGAGTTTTGTTTGGGGTTTTGTTTGCTGTTTGTTGAATTTCAGTGTTTTCCAGATTAGGACCCTTGACAAAATTAATTAGTGGTGCTTTTCCCTTTTTCTCACCAGATTTGTCTTTTTGGGGTTTCTTCTTGTTGAATCCTAATCCATGAGATGTGGTTGTCATGTTGGATCCTAGCAATGCCTCTAGGTTATCTTGGCCTTTTGTGAAGGTTTGGATAACCTCCTCCCTTTCCTTTAGCTGGTTTTTAAGAACTTCAATTTCTTCAATTTTCTGTTGTTTTTCTTGTTTTTCAATTTCCAGCTTTTCATTTAAGTTTCTGAATTCTTGGGAGGCCTTTTGAGAGGCAAGTTTCAGTTCATCAATTAGGTTTAGGAGATTCTCTTTTTCTTCAAGCAAGTCTGTTACTTCAGATTCCAGTTCACAGATTCTATTGTTTGAAGATTGATTATGGTAGAGATTTTCAATTTTCTTTTTGATGTGTTTATTTTCTTTTCTCATTTCAGAATATCTTTCAACTAATTCTGCATACACATCCTGCCAATCTTCAACACTATAATCTTCAAAGGAAGTATTTACCTTTCCATCTGTGCTGTTGGCCATGAAGCAAACTTCCTCACTCTCTGAGCTTGAGGACTTCTTCTCTTCTTCTTCCTCACTTGTGTCTTCATCAGACCAAGTGGCTACCATGGCCTTTGGCTTCTTATATTTCTGGAATCTCTTGTGCTTTTCCTTTTTGTTCTCAGGACACTCTCCCTTCATGTGTCCTGGCTTGTTGCACCTGTAACAGATAACATTCTCATCAGGTTTATGATTCTTATTGAAATTGGAAGAGGAAATATTCTTCTTACCTGAGGGAAATTTCTTTTTCCCAGTCATTTTCCCTTTCCTATATTTCAAAAATTTCCTGAATTGTCTGGTCATGAGGGCAATCTCATCCTCATTCGACTCAGATTCTTCAGAACTTGTTTTATCCTGATTTTTATCTTTGTTGCTTGAAGAGGCTTTGAGTGCCATAGGCTTGGTCTTAATGATGTGTTCTTCATTTCTTTTTAAGTTTATTTCATATGTCATTAAAGATCCAATCAATTCATCCAAAGAAATTTTGGACAAATCTTTTGAATCTTCAATAACAGTGGCCTTGGTATGCCAAACTGAAGAAAGTGAACGCAAAATTTTTCTTACCAAGTCTGCATCAGTATACTCCTTACCCAAAGCCTTGAGTCCATTGACTATCACCATGAATCTGGCAAACATTTCAGAAATAGATTCATTAGATTTCATCATGAAAAGTTCATATTCTGAAACTAAAATATTTGCCTTGGTCTCCTTGACCTGAGATGTTCCCTCATAGAGTAATTCGAGTTTATCCCACATCTCTTTGGCAGATTTGCACATAGAGATTCTCGAATACTCCTTGGGATGGACAGCACACTGAATCATGTTCATGGCACTATAATTCAGTGTAGCTTTCCTTATCTGTTCCCTTGTCCAGGTATCTTCTTCTCCCTGGTTCTCATAGGGACCCACCTCAACTACTTTCCAGATCTCATAGTTCTGGGCCCTCAGAAATACTTGCATTCTGTTTTTCCAATAAGAATAGTCCAAACCATTAAAGAATGGTGGCCTATTTATGGAATGGCCCTCAGCTATGAAACCCTTTGAGTCCATGACACTTAAGTAAATGCACAGAGAAAGAGTTAAACAACCAAGCAAACAAACAAGCAAACAATCAAACACTCAATACTCAGAAACAAAAACTGCTCAGTTCAAATCAGATCGATGTAAACCCGCTCTGATACCAATTGAAGGATCGAAATGAATGTGTGGAAAAGATCTAGAAGGGGGGGGATGAATAGATCTTAGCCACTTTTGCGGAAGCTTAAGCAATTTGAAAACTATTTAGAATCAGAGGCAATGTTATCAGTGAAAAACTACAGATCTGATTAGATTTGAGTGAGTTGAAAAACTTAGATGTGAAGCAAGTTGATTAAGTGAATTAAAAACGGATCCTATGCAAGCATCTAGCGGATGAATCAATCAAACCACAGAAGACAAATGCACAAGGATTTTTTAGGTGGTTCGGAAATCACCCAAGTGATTCCTACATCCACCCCTCACAACCCGTGAGGCTTCACTAACACAACTGGGCTACACACCCAAAGGAGCCTAACAACTCCAACACTTCAGAGCATACAACTCACACAACCTCTAGAGCAAGACTACTCTAGAAACACAGAGCAAGACTGCTCAAACCAACCCTGAGCTTACAACTCAAACTGAGCTCGACGGCTCACAACACCCTGAGCACAATGCTCACACTGAAACTGCTAGACACCAACTTAAGACTAAGATCCTCTAGCAACAGATCTAGTCGAAGTTTGAGAACTCTAAAGAGAGTTATGCAGAAGCACTTGCATAATCTCAAAAGATATCTCAGAAGAACAGAAGAAAAGGTAAATTGTATTGAAAGGCTTCGTTCTTCAGTGTACTCCCTTGTAGAAGCTTGAATTGGGAAGGAACTTGTGAAGCTTGAAGTCCAAGTCGATGCTCTGCAATCTGAGAAGTTGGATCTTCCTCGAATTCTTCACCCAAGAAGTCTTCTACAGGATCTGCCTCCTTGGAATGCTTCAGAGAAGTCTTCAGGAATCAAATTCCAATTCCCACACCTTGAATTGGTGGGAATTGGTCTTCTGGAAGCACTTGGAGAGCAGGGGAAGGAGACACGAGCTCTTCTTGGCCGCCAGGAGCTTCTTGGAGGCTCTGAGAGAGTTGGGTCCTTCTCACTTGTGAAGGCTGGCCGAAAAGACACTTTATATCCTTAGGATTCCAAAGATACCCTTTTGGGGTACAAGGGCACGCATTCCTAGGAAGATTCTGATCGCCCTAGAAGGACACGTGGCAGCCATCAACTTTTAGGATGAAAAGTTTCCGTAGTGTGTCGACCTGCCCTGGTGGTAGTGTCGACACACTGTCCAGAATATGTAGAAGGCTGTTCTGGGAAGAGGGTCCCGTGTCGACCTGCTCTTGAGTGTGTCGACCTGCTGTCCCAAATCTGCAAACTGGCTGTTCTGGGAACTGGGTCTAGTGTCGACCTGCTCTGAGAGTGTGTCGACCTGCTGACCCAATTCTTCAAACTGGCTGTTCTGGAAACGGGATCTAGTGTCGACCTGCTCTGAGAGTGTGTCGACCTGGGTAGGCTTGATTTCTGAAAAACTGCCACTCGTGTCGACACACTCTTGACATGTGTCGACACAGTCTCAACATTTTTACACATTTTGCCTTTGAATCTGTGTTGATGTGTCGACACCATTGATGGGTGTGTCGACTCATCTTTTGCATAAAAATGTTTGTACCTGAAAAATGAACACATATATCATTAGTTAAATGATTTGTCATGACCATAAATGATAAATGTGGTTTGAAAAATACTTTTTGAACATGAATTTCAGGTATGATGTTTTTGACATGTTTCAATTAAATTGCTTTAAGAACACTTCTTGTCATCATCAAAATAGGAGGGAAATGATATGAATTTGCATTCAACCCAACAATCATTAACTGCTTGGCTAACCTGTCTTGTGTTTGTAGTTTAACCCCGAGGGGCGGATCGCCTCCCTCGAGTGTATCCTCCACTCCACGATCCAGCAGAGGGATGACCTCCAGCGGACCGTGACCCAGCTGGTGAGTGCTTTACTCCCTATCCTTTCTATTTTTAGCCTCAATTGGCTGACCCGTTATGCTTTTCTTTGCAGCGGGATGAGCTGGATCGGGCCCAACAGATGGTGGGAGGTGCCTCTTCCTCTCGAGATGAGCCTAGCCGCTCAGTACTGGAGGGCCAGCTGGTGGCGGCGGTGACCCGGGCGGAGGATGCCCTGACCCAGCTGCGCGAGCGGGTAAGTTATCAATTGCATGGCCTTTGCACTTGGTTTCTTTTTTTGACAATTCTTCTTTGATTTGCAGGAGGCGGAGTTGAGGGATGCCCTAGCGCAGTCGACTGCGCTAGAGACCGAGATGGTGAAGTTATGATTACACCCTCAGGTAGACGAGGCGACCGGCCTGCGTCGGGAGGCGGACGAGCTCCGTTCGTAGTTAGGAGAGGAGCGGCACCGCTATGAGCTGCTGCAGTCCGAGATGAAGGGTCTCGAGAGGGCCCTCGCCTTGGTCGGACGCAGCCGTTCATCCATCAGAAGGAGTGGCATTCCCAGCGGGTCGGCTGGGCATTACTTGACAGGTTCCTCCGGACGGTGGAGGAACGAGGAGGAGGTGCGACGACGCACGGGAGCGGCCGAGGGGAGCACGACAGGACCGAGGGAGATGCCCCCTCCATCTTCCCGCCCGCCTGAGGGTACTGGGGAGAGTGGTTGAGGGATTGTACTTTGCCCCCCTTTTTTGCTATGATGATGTACACATGATATGGAATGGAATGAGAATCTTTTGGTTTACGAATGGTGACTGTGTGACGAGTGAGTGTCGCTTTCTCTCTGTTCTGTTGCGCCCTGCACACTTAAGACAACCACGAAACAGGTTTGATCCGTTATTAGACTTAGCCCCTTGCCTTAAAATGCGACAAGTGACCAACCTTGATAAATGGTCAAGGGGGCTAAGCTTTATTAAATAGGCAAAAGATGTAAATAGATAAATGACATGCATGAATGAATGCAGTTTGGGATTTTGAAAACATTGTTTGGGATTTTGAACTATTTGATTTTTTAGAGTTTTGAAATATCTGATTTTTTTTTTTTTTTTTTTGGGTTTTGAAATATTTGATTTTTGGAGTTTTGAAATATCTAATTTTTTGGAGTTTTGAAATATCTGATTTTTTGGAGTTTTGAAATATTTGATTTTTTTTTGTTTTGGAATATCTAATTTTTTGGAGTTTTGGACATATTTGATTTTTTTTTGAAATATTTGATTTTTTGGGGTTTTGACAATATTTGATTTTTTTTTAGTTTTGAAATATTTGATTTTTTTTTTAGTTTTGGAATACTCCTAAAGCCGACATTTGCCCCTTCCAAAAATACGACGCACGAGATGGAAGGTACTCGCCCTTTGGGCCACAACACATAGACTGGTTCGAACCACTGGTTTGGAGTCTTGATCGCCTCTCATTCTCGCCACGGACCTCACTAAGCTAGGACGTGCGTTGAGGGGTGACATACCTTGGGAGACTACCCTTGGTTTGACGATGCAACTATTTAAGCCATACCCAAGAAATGATTCGGTCTTATAGGGAAAAATGGAAGACTACTTTAGGAAAGTCTCATGTAGGTTTTAGGGATGTTGGGTTCGGTTACTTCATGCAGCATACCCTTCAGAGGTTGGGTCTGTTGTGTAGGGGCTTTGTGGTCTTCTTATGGACTTGCATTATTTGGGGCATGCATACGACCGGGCTCATGAGCGTCCCGCGTGGACTTTGCCACTCTTTGCCATGCCCCTATTGCGTTATAGACTTTTTCTTTTGTTTTGTTTCTTTTGCTTCTTTGCCCCTTATTGTTTGACCGTCTCTGTTTGAGACTTCCCCTCGTCAGGGTATGCCTTAGGTCGACAACCTCACCCTTACGACCCTTGCCCTCACACTTCGACCGATTACAAGAGAACGACCATCGCATTGCTAGGGTAGGGCCTACATAGCTGCGACATCTACCAAGTGTAGCCACCCGGGCTTGCCGTGTGTGTGTGTTAGTCCTAACTTAGTGCGACCATTGACGATTAGGGAAGAACTTCGGACTTTCAACGCGGGGTTGTCCCCTAATCTAAGTGTTGTGGCCTCACACCTATAGACCTAGGGATAGAATCTTTTGAGGTACAACCCATTCCACGGATGCGACAATTCGACGCCCTCAGCGTTAACTAAGCGGTAGGCATTTCCAGGATACACTTCCCTCACAACGTACGGACCTTCCCAATTAGGCTGCAATTTAGACCTAGGACCTCCAGGTTTGATAAAAATGTGTTTCAAGACCATATCACCCTCTTGGAATTTTCGCTCAATTACCTTCTTTTCAAAAGACCTTGAGATTCGCCTTTGATATGAGAGCACGTGGTCGGCTGCCATAAGTCGCCTTTCATCTAAGAGTTCCAATTGGACTAGCAATGCCTCTCGATGTTCGTCAAGATTAAGTTCCTTGTCAAGTTGGACTCTTAGTGAAGGTATCAAGATCACATACGGAACTACCGCCTCCATCCCGTAAGTGAGAGCGTACGGGGTTTGCCCCGTGGGAGTACGGACGGAGGTACGGTAGGCCCATAGAGCCTCTATCAGCTTTTCTGGCCAATCGGCGAACTTATGCGATTCACAAGTCTTCTTCAAGATTTTAAGAAGGGTTTTATTAGTTGCCTCAGCTTGGCCATTGCCTTGTGGGTAATATGGAGATGAATGATGCAGAGTGATGTTGTATTTCTTACAGAGGTCCTGAAGTTCTTGTGAAATGAATTGTGGCCCGTTGTCCGTGACGATGCTGCTTGGCACTCCGAACCGCGAGATGATATTCTTCATGATAAAGCGGCACACCGTGGATGCTTTGATTTCTTCAAACGCTTCCGCTTCTGCCCACTTGGTGTAATACTCAGTTGTTGTTAGGATAAAGGATTTCTGTTTGGTTTGAGCATTAGGATCACCAAGAGGGCCGACAATATCGAAAGCCCACATGGAGAATGGCCAAGGTGTGGAGAGCGGATGAAGTGAGGATGAAGGAGCATGGATTTTATCAGCATGGAGTTGACACTTGACGCACCTACGGACGTAGATAGCACAGTCTTCTTCTAGGGTTGGCCAGTAATAGCCCTGCCTAATGATCTTCTTAGCGAGCATTTGACTGTTGACATGTCCTCCGCATTCACTAGCATGGGCTCCTTCCACCACTCTCCAGGCTTCGTCATCATTCAAGCATCTCAAGAGAACTCCATTAAGAGAGCGCCTGTATAGGACTTCTCCCACGACTGTGTATCTTAAGGCGGCTCTTCTGATGGCCCTGCGATCTTCCATATTTTCCCCTTCGGGGTATGTCCCATCCCTGCAGTATTGCTCAATCTCAAAATACCATGGCAGTTCTTCTTCTTCTAAGATTTCCTCAAGCTCAGTTAGCATGACTTGCTGCACTCCTCTCTTCTTAGCCCTCTCTTCTAAGGTTGTCCTAAGGTCCTTGAACCAAGGATCCTGGATAGATGGAATGTCGAGCCGTTGGACGACAATTGTCTCGGTCCGGCGACTCAGATGGAAGGACAGGGATGAAGCTAGCGACGCCAGAGCGTCGGCCATGATATTTTGGGAGCGAGGAGTGTGGATATAGATGAGCTTGCGGAACTGCCTTGCTAACAGCGTGACCAAATCTTGATATGGCTTAAGCTTTGGGTCATGAGTGCGGTAAGTTGAGAGCACCTACCGCAGAACAAGCTGAGAGTCTCCTATGATTCTAAGGTCAGATGCCCCTAGGATGTAAGCATGCTTGAGACCAGCGAGGAGAGCTTCGTACTCAGACATGTTATTAGTGGCGGAAAAGGTGAGTTGATATGCGATGGGGATGGTAATACCTTCCGGGGTGAGCAGCACGGCTCCAATGCCTCGTCCCTGGGAGTTGAGTGCTCCATCAAAATGGAGGGACCAGAACGGGTCTTTGATGATGACCGAGAGCTCTTCATCGGGGAATTCTTCTTGAACGGAATCGCTGTGAGGGAGTGGGAGATGGGCAAGGTGCTCAGCGATGGCATAGCCTTTGATGGCCTTTTGGACCACAAAGGAAATGTTGAATTGTGAGAGGAAGCTCTGCCAGCATGCCAGCTGATTAGAGAGGACGGGCTTTTCTAGAAGGTATCTGAGTGGATCCATTCTCGAGATCAGCTTGACCTCATGGGCAAGGAAGTAGTGTTTGAGCTTTTGGACTACCCACACGAGTGAGGCACAAGTTTTGTCCACAGTGGTGTACTTGGATTCTGCGGTGTTGAAGAGCCTAGAGAGATAGTATGCTGCCCTTTCTTTGCCAGATTCATCATGTTGCTCCAGGACAGCGCCTAGGGAGTCCTCGATGACTGAGAGATATAGGATTAGTGGTTTTCCGGGTACAGGAGGTTGCAAAACAGGGGGATTCATGAGATAACTCTTCAAATCATCGAAGGCTTCTCAGCATTTGTCATTCCATTCGAACTTTGCCCCTCCTTTCAAGAGATCATAGAATGGGCGACATCTTTGTGAATGTTGAGATATGAATCTTCTGATGAACTGCAAATGCCCAATTAGCCCTCTTAGCTGTGAGATGTTCTTTGGAGGTGGCATTTCTTCTATAGCCTTGGCCTTATTTGGATCAATCTCAATGCCCCGCTTGCTAACTATGAACCCTAGCAATTTTCCTGATGATACCCCGAACACGCATTTCTTTGGATTCATTCACAGTTGATACTCCCTTGACCTTTGTAACACCTTGGCAAGGATTTCGGGTGTTCTCTCCTGGTTCTTGACTTCACCAAGATGTCATCCACATATACTTCTACATAGACATGTATCATATCGTGGAAGATGGCCATCATCGCCCTTTGATAGGTAGCTCCAGCATTTTTTAGTCCAAATGGCATGACTACATAACAGTATGTTCCCCAGGGCATGGTGAAGGATGTTTTCTCTTGATCTTCAGGAGCTAGACGGATTTGGTTGTAGCTTGAATATCCATCCATGAATGAGAGGGTCTCATACCCAGCGGTGTTATCAATTAGCACATCAATGTGAGGAAGCGGGAAGTCATCCTTTGGACATGCCCTATTTAAGTCCATGAAGTCGATGCAGATTCTGACTTTACCATCCTTCTTCATGACAGGGACTATATTTGCCACCCAGTTCGGATAAAGCACTACCCTGATGAATCTAGCCTTATGGAGTTTGTCTACTTCGTCCTTCATCTTCAGGGCCATGAGTGGGTGGAATCTTCTGAGCTTCTGTTTCATGGCTTTTGCCCCTTCATTCAATACCAGTCGATGCTCCACTAGTGAGGGGTCTAGACCGGGCATGTCCTCATATGACCAGGTGAATGTGTCTTTATACTCCCTTAAGATTTGCACCAATTCCTCTTCTTCATCAGGAGGGAGGTTCGCTGAAACCATCACAATCCTGGGATCTTCTTCTGTTCCGAGGTTGACTTCCTTAGTAGGTTCATCCACTGCCGTCGTAGGCTCATCAAATCTCCTTACGCCACTAACGTAGTTTTCGGTAGCGTCATCTACTTTGCTATCCTCTTCATCAATTGGGTCCTCATCATTCATGATCTCATAGACGCCAAATCCGTCGTCTATAAATACCCCATCCTGTACAATCTCTTCTTCTAACACCAGTGCTTCCTTTGTGAACTCCTCTATCATCAATAGTGCTTGACATCGCCGAGCTAGCTCTTGAAGGTATCTCTGGGGAATAACCTTGCCCCGTTGCTTCCTAGGGTGACGTTTGGACTTGGTGGATGTCGGGTTGGCCTGATTCTCTATCCTAGACTTACCTAAACTAAGACTAGACTCCCCTACCTTAGACTCTTCTAGACTAGACGACTCTACAGGACTGGTGGAGGACATGGTGTCCTCGAAGAGGATGGCCCCTAGTGACAGAGCAGGAGGGGAAGCCCCAGTCAGGGGGTGCCCCTGATCAGGAGGGTGAATGAGGTATGCCGGCTCCTCGACCTCAATGTGCATTTGTAAGTTGGCATTTTTTTTTGGAGATCAGTGGAGAGCATGCAGCAAGATAGAGTGACCTCGTGGTCACTCGGATCGGATTGCAGAGCAGAGAGGACTGCAGGTGGGAGATCAAGAGTGAGGAGGCTATGTGCCGTTGACAGGAGTTGGGGGGATAGCTGAATGAGTAGGGGAGGAGATGAAGGGACAAGGCTGGGAAGGAGGGAATCCAAAAGTGATGGGTGGATGGCTAGGCAGGTATCCCTCCACAACTCGTTGACTGTCCTTCCTTCTTCGTAGGGGATGTCTGGTTCTCCTATGTCTGTGGTTTCACTCATAAGCTGCCTCTTAGATGTAATGGATGTGGGCGGGTCTAGTAACTCGGCTGCAGCCAGCGGCCATGTTCTTTTTTCCTCCCAAAAAAGATGGCTGAAGGCCACAGTGATGTCTTCTATGTCGAACCAGCGGTACCATTCAGCCTCTGGGTCCCCTGTCTTCCTCCTCTTGCTTGGGTGGAGTGCTTCTAGTGCCCTATAGGTGAGCAGAGGGGCCATGTGCCGAGAGAAGTTTCGGCCATGCACCTCATACTGCGATAATTCTGCCTCGACTACCACGGTGTTGTATCTAGGTTGGGTAGGACCCCTGATGAAATGACACCAGAGTGTCCATGTGAGTGGTTCTCGGTCGGCTTTGAGAGTGGATGTGTTGGATGACCATGGCTTAGACTTTTCTCTGTAACCCAATCCCCATCGGCTTTTCTTTACAATGTCCGGGATGGGCTTGACTATGCCTTGCAGTTCTACCCCTACACCCTTGCCTTCTTCATACCCCAGCTTCATCATGATTTGCCACCCTTTGGTACATAGTGGCTCCTTCCTTTTGACCGCATTGACCTGTGCTGGATTGGCCTCTCGTTTGGACTGGAACGAGTAACTCCAGGGGTAGTTGATGTCCATCACTAAGACAACGGGCTTGTTGGCGGGCCACACGGCTGGGAGATGGGTGTCATGAATGGCATCGACTGAATGAGCGGTGGTTACTCCTTTAACCTTGATAATCCGTCCTTGGAAAGGGGACTTGAGACATTGATGCACAGTAGACGGTACGGCTCCCAGTGCTTCTAACCATGGACGCCCCAGGATGGCCTTGTACAAGTGGTCAATGTCGAGCACATAAAGATCCACACTGACAGCGAGTGGCCCCAGTTCATCTTGTACAGTCACCATGCCGTGGCAAGATCTTCTAGAGCTATCATAGGCGACTATGGTGGTTGGCGTCGGTCTGAGCATACCCTCTGACATGTCGCATGCTCTTAGAGTGCTCAATGGGCAGACATTAATTGACGCCTCCTGTGTCGACCAGTGCTGCCCCTACTGCTACGTGGTTGATGACAAGGGTAACACAGAGTGGTAGCCTCCTGGCCTCCGGGGGTGCTAGTTCATTTTCAGCAAATGTAATTGCCGGCCCACGAGTCACCATGGCCAGTGCACTTGCCAGTTTCTCGACTAGCATATCCTCATTCACCACTACCTTCTGCAAAAAATTTCTCAATGCCTCTTGGTGCTCCTTGGATTTCTTTATCAACTCTAGTATGGAGATCTTGGCTGGCACATGATCAAGATGCTTGAGAATATCATAGTGTGTCCTAGGTAATGGCTCAATCATCCCCTCGTCTTGTGGTTGCTGCTGGGTTTGCTGTTGAGGTGGTTGCAAGACCTGTTCGGGGTTGTTCTGGCTGGTGGAGGTAGTGGAGATAGGTGGGTACGGGCGGCGAAAGACTCGCCCACTCCGTAAGGTGGTTGGTTGGTTGAGGGGTTGTCTGGTGGAGGATAGCGTGGCGGCAGAAGGTTGGTCCTGCCCAGATGGTGGTAGGATGATGGGTGAGGGAGCAGATATGACGGGTGGTGGTGGTATTGAGACAGGTGGAGCGAAGGTTATGACTGGTGGTAGGATAACGGATGGACTAGCGACTGGCGCGGGTGTTGAACTGACGAGCAGTATGACGGCGTTGGCCAAGGAAACTAAGGGAGGGATCGATCGAGGAGACGTGTTGGCTGGTTGTATTGTTTGGGATTGTAGAGGGTACTGGTGGTTAATGGCCATCATCTGCTGGACATCAAGTTCATCATCATACGTCTAGATCGCTTGAGGAGGGGGGGGTGGATGATGGGGTTCACCTGGGCTGGTTACTGTGGTGGGTTAGGAGTTGGCGGATGGTTCGGCAAGGGGTTGTGGACAATGCCTAGGTCCTGCAACGGCTGTTGTTGCTACTGCTGTTGCTGCTGTTGAGGGGGTGGTTAGCATTGCTACCTCTGTTGTTGTTGCTGCCTCTGCCTTTCTTTGATGTCTCCAATCACTTGCTAGAGGGCTGTCCAATCTAGTTTGTTCTGCTCATACAGGTCATATACCAGATCTTTGAAGGTGAAGCATTGCTCAATGGTATGATCGGATTGCCGATGGAACACGCAGTACCTGGTCTGGTCCACACTTGGGTTCAATGGTCTTTCTGGAGGGAGTCTGATAGCTTCTGTGGAGAGCAAGGCCAAGAAGATATCGGAGAGTGTCTCTGGAAATGGTGGGTAGTGAGTTCTCCTTGGACCTAAGGGACGCCTTTGTTGGGAACCATCGGGAGGTGGCACTTGGTTGTATTGGCGCTGCTGTTGGCCTTGTGGAGGGTTGGTAGGATTTTGACCCTGGGCAGTGTAAGGTTGGCGGTTTTGGTTCTGGCCGGTAGGGTTGAACGCACTCACTTGTTCATTCACTTGGACACCCTCGGTAACTGGCCCCTGAGGCTTCCTTTGGAAACGGGACTTCTGGGGTTCGAACATGGAATGGATGGGAGAGTCTTTGAGCTGGGTTTGGATAAACTGGGCCCTGCTGTAGAGTTGGTGCATGGTGGTGATATCATTCATCGCTAAGATGTTCCTATAGGCAGAGGTTGCATTAGCAATGATGATCTTAACCTTTTCTCCCTCTGGAAGGTACCCTGGAACCCGTGTGGCCATCTGCCTCCACCTGTCGGCATACGTGGCAAACTCCTCATCCGACTTCATCTTCTCTGCCATGAGGTCCGTGAGCGAATACTCAGGCCCAACCCTGTCTTGGAATTGTTCGAAGAATTTGGCTTTTACTATGACGAAATCTTCTACGTCCTCGGGTAGCAGGGAATAGAACCAATCTAGGGCATGCCCGTCCAGCGATCGGTAGAATAGATATGCCATCAAGCGGCGATCATGCTGGTAAGGTGCGGACTCATAGATGAAGTCTTTGATGTGGATGTATGGATTGCCCGAACCATTGTACTTGTGGTACTTCGGCAGTTCGGATGGCGAGGGGACCCATAGGCCATTGAAGTTAGGCATGTGCACGTCATGGTGTTGCCTAGGGTCGACTTGCTTTCGCAGCTCTTGGAGCTCCTTTTTAATGGACGCCCACTCGGACATCATGTCCGGAGCGGCGGATGGTTGAGCATATAAGGAGGAGGCATGAGACGCCGGCCTGGCGCGTGGCTCAGGAGGATGGGGTGAGTAGCAAGGGTGATACGGGGGAGACCGGGGCCTCGACTCACGTGGATGGTAATGCTCAGACTCAAATGGAGTGAATCTAATGGTCTGCGGCCGGATGGGAGTATTGTCGGCTTGTTCCATGGTGGCATGGGGGCCGGAGGTAGCTGCCATGGGGCGTGAGGTGCCTGTTCTGGGTGAGGGTGATGAAGCGGCATTTCCTTTGAGGGCCGTCATAAGAGTTTGGATTTGAGACTGATCAAGCTGACGAATTAGGTGCAGGAGCTGAGCAGCTTCATCGTCTGACTAAGGAGGATGGATGGTTTGTGATGGGCCACCATCGTCGTGGTGGTGACTCTCAGCGGCATGGACTGCAGCGACCCAAGGGCAGGTCGACTCCCCAAAGAGATCATGAGGAAGAGATTCTTCGTAGTCTTGGGAAGTATAGAAGGCAGGATCCTGATTCTCATCGTAGACCGGATTTAAATATGACTCCATTTTTGGCATGTGGGTGCACCAAAATGAGGAGAGCCTGTTCAGACTTTATCAAACAACCTAACCTAGACGGACACCTAGTTTCCTAAACATACAACTCTATGCAAACAAAAGAAAGAGGAAATGTCTCACCCAAAGCAAGCAGTTGGAAATGATGATGGTTTCTTTTATTCGGTTCAAGTTTGCCTTTTAATGGATTGATCTTTTAGCAAGTTCTCTCAAAAGGAAGGTTTCCTAAAGGGAGAAGGCTTCCGACTTCGGGAGTGACTAGGATTTTTCACAAACTCACAAATGACTGGATCTTATTCTAAGTGGCAACAGGTACAACCAGCCCGGAGGCTATGTGGGAATCCATGGTCAGTGTGGACTTACGGAGGCCCTCAAGCGAGTGCTCTAGTCTGACACAAGGAATATGTGACCGAGAGAGCGGGCGTCGCTGAGGAGGACAACCTAAACTACGAATATGGGAGTATGTATGCAAATCCTATGTCCACTGGAGTGCATCCAAATTCTAACCTAAAACTAACAAAACAAAACCAGGTCGACCTGCTCTCAGAAGCAGAAGGCGACAGGTACACTGTCACGACCAAGATCGCGACAGGAAGCCAGTCGTGTTCCTCTTCGCAGTGGACAGGGAACAGGTTGGACATGATTATGCACAAAACCCAAACAACCCTATAGCATGGAGGATGGACAGACTCTCAGAAGCATGGAACAAGCATGATATGACTTGAAATATAGATGGAGTACTCGAAGTAAGCCCAAAACACAGAGAGAGAGATTGAACCAGACCCACTGACCTAAAAGCGATGACCTCCCTATCGCCGTATTCGTCGCGACAGAATCCGCGTCGCTTTCCAAGCAGGCACACAGTATTTTAAAATAACATAGACGAGTGAACGGGCAAAAGACACATACCTAATCACGACGCTCTTCCAGTCGCCTTCTCTATCGCGACTCCTTCGACGTCGCAATCCAGAATAGTATGACAGAACGAAGAAATAGGATGAATAGGAACGCTGATGTACTGACCTGATTGCGACACTAACTTTGTCGCTTCCTGATCATGACGCGCGCTTCGTCTCTACCTTTATAGCGACGCTCCCGACGTCGTCTTCTCACCCAGAGCAGCAGAACTCAAAAAACAATGAAAGTAAATGGAAAGACAGGAAACCTAAGAAAGAACCACACACATGGATGACGAGGAAAGGCAGGGAAAGACATAAAGAAGCATGATGGGCACTAGAAGTCCCACCGTGATCACCAAAAGGTGTAATTATGGGATTTGCTCCCAAAAAAAAAATGAAAAGGTAAGGAAAATTGACCGTGATCTCCACCAAAGTAGTTGCCAAGAAGAATAGATGGATGAAGATGGGCTAACTACCTTGGAAAAGGAAGAGAAGATAGAGGGCGTACCTATTCCTGTGAACGCGACAAGATGAGGGCCGCGGTCTGTTTACCTAAATGCGACGGGAAGACTGGCGCCTTCTTGGTCGCGACAGCAGGATCATCGCCTTTTTCTTCAGTGGATGAAGATTATGGGTTCTTTCTTCTTGCTCCTCAGCCGGCCAAGGGGCAAGAGCCTCGTGCCTCTCCTGTCTTCAAACCCCTGAACGCGATGGGAAGACTGGCGCCTTCTAGGTCGCGACAGCAGGGTCGTCGCCTTCTGCTTCAGTGGATGAAGATTGTGGGTTCTTTCTTCTTGCTCCTCAGCCGGCCAAGGGGAAAGAGCCTCGTGCCTCTCCTGTCTTCAAACACCTGCCAAGATCATCAAAACAATAGGAAACCCATTAGAAAACTCGTGTATGATGAATCTATTCCAAAAATATGAAGAAACATGCACTATTTTGGAGGGAACTCACGTGGGATGGGTTTTTAACCCCTTTGGGTGATCAAGATCGGTGTGTGTGGTGTGCTCTAATGAAATCTACGAAGAAAATTACGCTAAGCATGCATGAATGAAGAGAAGACTTGATGGAATGGGGAGAGAGAAAGTATAGTCGAGGGAAAAACGCCCTGGGGGGCACTTCCTGGTCGTCTGGGGGTGGAGCACCCTTCTGAGGAATCGGAGCTCTCTCGGTGAGGAAGCAGCAGACGCCAGTCATGCCCTAAAAGATGCAGTATTGATCAACTTATAGGTGATTATTCCTGGAAGGGCTGTGAAGGGAATAATGGGCAAGAGTCCGGGTTTGGGTAGGTATGGCCGCGCATGGGCGATTGGAACTCGGAAAGGAGGCTTTATGGAAGGTTTCCATGAGTTTTGGTAGGATTTGGACGTGTTTAGGTCGACCAAAAGAGGGAATATCCATGTGTGGCAAGTGTCCATGTCATGCTCAGAAAGGATTCCCTACATGGCATACAGAACGCGACGGCCTCCTAGTCGCCACCCGGATGGCGACGCCTCGACACGTCGCCTTCCTTACAAGGAAGGGCTTTCAAGTATTTCTGGCGATTTTTCAAGGAATTAAAGGCCAATTTATGAACGCGACGTATCGAGGTGTCGCCTTCTGAAGGAGATCGATTCTGACTTGGCAAATCATTACAGGGCCAGATACCGACAGGAAGGGTGTCGCCTTGTATAGGGGAAAACGACAGGGAGGTTGTCGCCTTCAAGGACTTTTCAGCACATGGCCATACAAAGTGTCTGATCTCTTTGCAAGGGCATCAGATTGACGCGTGGTTTGAAACGCCGGATTCCTAACCCAGAGAGCTACGAGATGATGATGAAGATTGATTGATTTGACCACGGAGAACCCACCAGGGAGATGAGCTACTGAAGATGATATCATGATCGGAGAAAGCCAACTTGGTGATGATGAGCCAACGTGGGGCATCAATGATATGACGAGGAATTTAGCTCGACTCACGGGTCAGAAATGGGTGTCTACAACCTCCTAAACGTCCCAAATGATGAGAGGAAGAGGAAGAAGGATGATGGAAGGGAGGGTGCACTTTTCTCTCTCTTCTCTCCAAGTGACAAAGTCTGGATGTCCAGCCCCTCCCCTCTGCTTAGAAGGTCAGAGGGTGAGTTATATAGATAGTGGGGGTCGTAGCTAGGGTGCCTAAGATGCTAAGTGTGAAGAAACACACTTGCACACTTGGCAATCTATGAGTTTAAGCTCCAACCAATGGGAGGGGGCCACATAGGATTTTTACTGGGTCAATGGGGTGCCAAGGTTGCCCATATACCCGTTGGGAACGACTATATGCGTTGCATGGCCCAGAGAATGGCGCTAGTGGGCTGGAATCTCGAGCAGTTGTGCAGACCAGGCAAACCCAGGTTGACGTCAAACGATCATGCCGCCAACACCATGCAGGCGTCAACATAGGTGGACGCCTGCAGTAGTCGGCATCCAAGGGGATTGCCACCAACATGAAGTCAGCGGCAGTCGATGCTGCCATCTACATGGGATCCGAGGCAAGTCAACAAATGGCAAATGGGCCTTATTGGGCCATGGAACCATGCGGGGATGGGCCAAATCTCACGCCTACAGTCATAAACACCCAAATTATCGCTAAAAATAAGATTTTACGGCGACAATCCTATCGCCATTGGTCGCCACTAAATGTCTTGTCGCAGTCAAAGTTATACGGCGACTTGTGGGCGTCGCCGTATACACTTTAATATGGCGACATTTTTCGTCACTGTTTGACATCTTTTACAGCGACTTTCTATCACTGTAAAAGGTTCTTTTATAGCGACGGAGGTCGCCATAGAACTATTATGGTGGCAGTGGCGTCGCAGGCCGTTAGTCGCCATAAATAGTTTATTACAGCGACAAAAGTCACCATAATTATTATCTAAAAATTAATATATTATCATAAATTCTCATTATACAACCTATACAATATACAATTATTTTAAAAAATTATTGTTCTTTCATACAAACAACAATACTGTCACAAATGTACAAATGAAATTCACATAAGTATGTAAAATCCAGCACTTGAGTACATAGAGTTCAACACTTGCATCTTAAAAGTCATAATCAAAGTACATGACATTACATTGAAACATAAAGCATAGTGTACTACATATAGATCAATGTCCTGATCCTAAATCCCTATGAAATTGAAACATTATATCCATGAACTTCTTGTTCACCAACTCATTCAATTGAGATGACATATCACTTTGTAGACGAGCAATCACATCGGCAGTCACCTCTTTCTTTTGTTTGAAGAGTTTTTCTTGGATCTGAGCCACCTCTTCTCTTTGTTTCAAAATTAACTCCTCCATTTGTGATATTCTCTCATGTTTGTCCGTCACTTGGGCTTCAAGTCCAGAAATGGTAGCTGTTGTAACAGCTAACTTGGAAGGTGGCCTTGGACCATAACCTCGTCCAGTGACATGGTCAGATCTTTGTCCAACCACCAAGGTAAGTACCTCCTCTGAAGTTAATACTACTAGAGAGTCACATGATTGTGAAGCAATCTCTTCTAATTTATCTTTGATAGTTTCCTATATTTTAAGAGAGAGAGAGAGAGAGAGAGAGAGAGAGAGAGAGAGAGCAAAGGGTTAGTGTGAATAATGAACCAAATCATATTGAAAAATAAATATATATTTATATATAAATAGACAAAAGCATACATAAACTTGTCTTGATTGTTCACTTCCCCAATAGCCATCCTTTTTATGATGTGTTAGTCTTAGAGTTCATGTGCTAAAGGCTCTCCTCCTTCATTATGTTGTTACAAAAAAAATGGTTAACCCACTATAAAAACTGTATATACTTAAGATAATAAAAAAATTTAAACACATAATACTTGTTCCTAACTAACTTGCTTGAATGATCTTCGCCCTGTGATATGACTAATCACCTACATAGAACGATTAACTTTATTTCTTTCACTTATTGCCTATATTATAAATGAAGAAATATTATATGATTGAACAAAATTTTCTAATATTTAAATAAGAGTTATTATCAATACCTTAATTTTTTTAGATCCAAAATAGTTGACCAACCATGCCGACTCATTGGCATTTATATCCTCTGGAGGGTTTTGGAGACGATCCTCGTCAGTTGCATAAGATTGATAATGACGATACAATGTGCTCCGAACATCTCGATATCTCCGACCAGCTATCTCATAAATTATTTTTCTAACGTGGATATCATTACAAACTTCATCTTCGACTCTAACCTCAAATTTGTCATACACAAATTTAGACAAATAAATTACAAAATATGAATTGAGAATTCTAACAAAATATCCAGTTAATTCATGTGTGAATAAATACTTACCAAAAAGTTTTTCATAAATCTTGACCTTTCTATCTTCAGGAACATCACGCCAATAAGGCACATCAGAAGAAGCACAAAGTGTTACTAATCGAGCTATCTCACCAACTAGATCATCTATATTTTTACCAAATGGTCTTCTGAATTCCGTATCAATTTGAACAGGCAACTTTGCATTGTTATATCCTCTCTTTTTTTTAATGTCTCAAGTCCTTTAAACTCCCTTCTACTTTTTCTAATCTTGCTACTTGTAGGATCAGATGCATTAGTAGAATCTGCTCAAAATGAAGACAATTATGTACTATCAATTACATGTATGCTAATAATATCATGTAAAGTTCAAATAATAATTTCACCTTGAGATGATGCTATCTGTTTGAAAGGGTAGAGCAGCAAGGTATATCTTTTTCTCTAAATCTTTTGGCACTATTTTGGGAGTTGGCAATAAGTGGCCTTGAGGGTTTCCTCATGGGACAGTAGGCCGCCAGAATGGTGGGTGGGTGGGGGAATGCTTACCTATTCTATCATCGGTCTACCATAGCCAAAGAAGACGGGGAGGGGAAACGTTGCGCCATCGATCCGCCACTATCGAAGAAGAAGGGGAACATGCCCGCCCTGATCGAACAAAAAGCGATGGAGCAGCAAGAGCACGTGGTTGCAAATGCACGCAACGGCCCTCTCCAACACAATGACAGCAGGGTGGGAAATAGGATCGCGTGTGGCGGCTCTCTCCAACATGACTATCGTGGGTGGGAAATACCTGCAAGAACATCAAATACAAAAAATAATCAAGTGCAAAGAGACATTAGAGAGCAAAACTCACTTCAAGCAACAAAGGTCTCCCAATGGATATATGTTTTCTGACTTTCCGACCCTTTTTCAACTTTTTTTAGTGGATGCAGAAACAATCAATTCAGCATCCATTTTTCTGTTTCCATTTTCGATAATATATAAATTTATTTTATTTACAAAATATGTACTCTTAAAATCTTATTTCTTAATATTTGTAGACTAAGTTTTTAGCTTCTCCATAATTTTTAAATAGAATCTAATTAACTTGTCTCGCTTTTAGTATTTATTATGCCAATTAATATCAAAGATATGCCTTTTGTCACTACTCTTAATGCTACACACATCCACTATTTGATCGTAGCAAATGTTTCTAATATCTTTTTGTTTCTGATTTTCTTATAGGAAATGGATGTGGAAAGTGTCATTCCCGTTTCCGATTCTGACCCGTTGGCAGCCCTAAAGCAACATGTTCTCTGCTACAGGATGCTATCTTGGTTGCACTACGCATGCTCTCAGAGATGGTGGTTTGTGCTCTAGGGCTGCGGATGGGCTGAGATGGGAGGGGGAAGAGGGAAAAGGGAAAAGGGGAAATGGAAGAGGGAATAGGGAACCCTACCGTCCCTCGCTGCTCCGTGCCAAGCTATGGAAGAGGGAAGAGGGAAAAGGCGTCAGGAATGTGGAAATTTTAGGGGAAATTGTTTGAGGTTTCTGCAGCAACAAGAGTCGCTGTAAATTCTTTAAAGGTTTATTCACAGCGAGATTTTCTTTCGCTGTAAAAAATCTTCAACAAAAACCCACCTCCCAGGCAACCTTCCCAGTACCGTTGTAAAAGAATTGACTTTTACAGCAACATATCTAGTCGCCGTAAAAAACCTAGTATTTTTACTGTGCTGGGAGGCTAGCCATTGTTTAAAAGTCATCTTTTATGGTGATTTTTCTTAGCCGCTGTAAATAACTTGCCGCAAAAGCGCTCTCTCCTAGTAGTGAATTATCCCTCTTATTGTAGCTTTAGAGAACGAGTTTATGCGATGATGTTAAAAAGAAAAAAGTGTTCTTTTGTACATTTATCAAGCGTCTACCAACCCCCCCTCCAAAGTGTTATGCCTTATATGTAGATCTTTACTTACAAACGTGTAGATTGTATCATATAAATGAGACAAGATGTAGGGACGAACAAGATTGGTATCATGATCATGACCAATTTATGTGCACAAGATTGGATGACATGATCAACTGCAATCTCCTCATTTATCTATTTGATATATATGACAATCAATAAATCGCTTGCATACGTGGACCAAATGAGACATTAATATTTGATTCGTCACATAATACACTTTAATATTATGAAGATCGAACGGTCCGATCAATTATGCAGTAATTAGTTGTACTTGATCACTATGTAAAATATCAAATGGTACACCGATCTGACATATCCATTTATATCTATATAAATATGTTCATATATACATAATCACGTTACATGTAAATAGTGTTGAGTTTATGACTTGGCCGTGGAGTAAGATAAAGGAGGGGTGAATTGCTACGTCCAAATAAAAATAAATTTACTAAACAATTTGTTTTATTAACTCAATTACTTCTTCACAGAAGGAAACGATCAGCGAAGCCCACAAAACCATCTATCCTATAGCATATGTAGAAGGGAAATACAGACAGGAAACAAACTACACAATACGCATAAATTTTATAAAAGTGGTTCGGCCATGCACAATGTGTGCCTACATCCACCTCTCACCACAGTGAAGACCACACACTTGTTGGCCCTTTAGGTACGGCAGCAAGCTAACCTAGAGGGGGGGGGAATAGGTTTTTCTGAAATCTAAAACACAGAAAAATATCACTTGAATGTTTGGTTAGTTGAGTGTGATAGTGTGATAGAGAGTAGCAGTACGGAAGCTAATAAACAATCACCCAAAGAATGCAAGGATTTGATCCTGGTTCAGCCCTTCCACATGGAAGTCCTACGTCTAGTCTCCAAGCAATCTCTTGAGATTTTACTAACCAAGGGTACAGTCCCCCTCAAGGACAATACAACACCCAGCACCCTAGCTGGTCTTCTTCTCTTTCCCGGGCAAGAAGGCAGCCCACTTCTCTTACAGGTCAAGAAGCCAACCTCCTAGTACAAACCCCAGTGCGGTTCTGCTAGACTTAAACCCCTAACTAGGTTCTACACTGTATACAGTCCTACAGCTGAATAGAAATCTTTCTTAGAAAAGAAAGAACAAAGCTGAGAGTTTTACAAGAATGGACTCTAACCCAAAAACTCTCAGCGAAGGACTCTCCCCTAGAATTTCAATGACCATAGAGAGAGAGTGAAGAGAGGAGAAGGAGCTTGAAGCTTGAAGGCTTCAGACGCTTGAGCACTTCTTCTTGGGCTCGGGCTCTTTCTCTCTTTTCCTTTGAGTGTATCTGGAGTTCAGGTTCTTCACTGGATGTACACTCTTTGAATGTTCTTCAAGAAAGCTCTCTATTTGTTCTTCAGCCTTGCTTCATCTTTTATATGTGTAGCTTTGAATAGATCCGTTGGAACTCTTCTAGTCGTTGCTGATTTTTCTATTCTTCTTCTTCTGACTGTCAGCCACTTGGTGGTCTTCAAGGTCTGCAAGCATAGAAGAAGGTGTTTAGATCAAAGAGTGTTTCTATCAAAAAGGCTCACACTTCTGTGTTTTCTACTGTCACCCAGAAGTGGTAGGTAATCTCTTTTTTCTAACAGGAGAGAAGAGATCTAGAGAGATAAAAAAGATCTTCTATCAGAAAGACAGAAGATTACGCAAATGAAATATATTTGACTTTTCACTAGATGCCAAAAACATTTTGAAATATAAAGGAAATCGATGTTTAAGCTGAAATCGATGTTTGAATGAAATCGATGTTTAAGTGAAATCGATGTGTAAGCAAATCGTTGTTCAAGTATGAGCAAATCGTTGTTTAAGTAGAAACAAATCATTGTTTGTGATCAAATCATTATTTGCTATCAAATTGTTGTTTAAGTAAAGCAAATCGTCGCTCAAGACCAAATCGTTGTTTAAGATCAAATCATTTTTTTAGTTAAGGTGAATCGTTGTTTCGACCAAATCATTATTTAAGTGAGAGCAAATCGTTGTTTGCTATCAAATCGTTGTTTTAACTTGTCGAATCGTTACACTGATCAAATCGTTGTTTTAACTTATCGAATCGTTACACCGATCAAATCATTGTTTAACTTATCGAATCGTTACTGCGATCAAATCGTTGTTTAACTTATCGAATCGTTACACCGATCAAATCGTTGTTTTATCAAGGAAATCGATGTTTTCAACAGAATCGATGTGGCATTTTGTGAACTGAAATCAATGTATAATGAATAGACATCGATTTAGCTTTTCAATGCAAAACTCACAGCGATAGTACCATAAATTTATATTTATTAGGAAATTATAATATTGAATATATTTAATAATATTTAATTAATCATAAGTTTTGTTATCACCAAAATATAAGGGTAAAATATAAGAGTGGTTCAACAATCTCCCCTTATTGGTGATGACAAAACTTATGAGAATTTTTGACAAAAATACTTAAAGCATAGAAAATACAGAAAATTCACAGATAATGCATACTATGCATACTCTCCCCCTTTTTGTCAGTAACCAAAAAGGAAGGATCTTACCATGCATTCTCTCCTCTTTTTGTGAAAACTTCTTACCAATGCGGGGTTCAACAATAATTGACATTAATGAATAACTCCCCTTAGTCTGTGCTCCCCCTAAATGAGAGACTCCACCTGAATGAGACTTGCAAATAGTTGTTAGTAATACTAAAATTTAAAAATAAATTAGTGATTACTCCCTCTTCAGATATGAGTTGGATGAAGAGCTGGCAGTCATCAGTGCCTGAGCATCCTTTGTTCATGATGCTCCAAGGCTATCCTGCAAACAACTTATTCAGAAGTAGGTACCCAAATCTTTTTGGGTCCTTGATGGTTAGATGCATAAAGATATCCTTTTGGAATCCATAGTAGGTGCCTTGTTGTGCAGGTGTTTATTGTGTGTCCTAATTTATTGCAATGAGAACAACAATGAATATAATTTGTTTTGCAGTTCCTATTGTCTTTGTAATGTCTGTTTAGAACATAATTTTTGGAAACCTTTTCCTTTTAATAAAACTTGTTTATTTCAGGTGCCTTTTTCTCAGGCATTTTGGTTTCTTTTACAAATTTTGGCAAAGGATATTTTCCTGGAATTATGGCTTGTTTTCCTTTTTCCGGAGGTATGTATCCAAGCCCTTGTTTATTGTTTCCAGATTTTGATCCTTTTAAGCAGAGGGCTAAAGATGTTTTTCCTTTAGTTAATTTTCTAACTAATTCTTTTAAATAAAGATTTTCTTCAGTTAGAGTTTTTAGTTTTTCTTCTAACTCTAATTTTTCATTGTTTTTGCTTTTAAATTCTTCATTCAAGAGATAATTATTATCTTTACTTCCTTTAATTGTTTTTCTAATTGTTCCAATTCGGATTTAAGATCAGAATTGGTGTTATCTAAGCAAATGATGTTATTTTTCAGATTTTTTAATTCTTTTACAACACCTTTATGTTTTTCATAAAGTTCATTAAAGACTTCTTCTAAGTCTTCAGGTTCTGACCCTAAATCAGTGCCCGAATCAAAAGATGGGTCAGAATGTACCTCATCTAGTCCTATCATGAGGGCTAGACGTACCTGCTCTTTTTCGGGATCTGAGCTTAATGATTCTGAAGTTGTGGCTTCTTCATTGTCCCAAGCAGCCGCCATGGCTTTTCTTTTGAATTTCTTGTGCTGCTTTTTGGACTTTTCTGGATGACCAATCTTCTTGAGTTTTGGACAATCTGGTCTTAGATGTCCAGGTTTTCTACATTCATAGCAGACTGGTTCTTTCTCCTTTTTTTCTTTCTTTTGGATCCTTCTTGATCCGTTTTTCTTCTTCTTGAGAATTTTCTGAAGTTTGGATAGGACATCATCCACATCGCTGTCTTCAGAACCTGCATTTTTTGAACTAGAAGAAGAGAAAGAGGTGGAAGGATCAGCTACAACTTTAAGAGCATTAGTGAGTTTTTTCTTGGAAGAGCTTTCAGATAGTCGCTCCATATTGATTTCATGTGCCATGAGAGAGCCAATTAATTTATCAATGGAAAACTTGGTTAGATCATGGGCTTCTTCAATAACTGTGACTTTAGGGGTCCATGAATAGTTAAAGACCTAAGTATCTTTTTGACAGTTTCCTCATCAGAAAGATTTTTACCAAGAGAACTTAGACCAACTACTATGCTTGAAAATCTATTATACATCTGAGTGATATTTTCATTTGGAAGCATTTTAAATTGCTCATATTGTGAAAGAAGAATATCTATCCTAGTTTGTTTTACTTTATATGTTCCTTCATAAGTTACCTGTAGTTTATCCCACATTTCTTTTGCAAATTTACATGCAGATACTCTACTGAATTCTCTTTTGGATAAGGCACAACATAAATAGTTATTTGCTTTAAAGTTTAGAGATAATTTACTTTTATCTCTTGCTGTAATGGCAGTAGTACCTTCAGCAGAAACAATAACAAAATTGCCTACCTCTATTACCTGCCACAGATCAAAGTCTGTGCCTCGAATGAAGCATTCCATTCTCATCTTCTAATATTGGTAGTCCTCTCCATCGAAGAATGGAGGTCCGGTGACTGATTGGCCTTCAGCAAATCCTTGAGCTGCCATGGATTATCTCTAAGATCGTTAGATCTTCTTGATTGATCAGAGAACCTCGCTCTGATACCACTTGTTGGCCCTTTTGGTATGGCAGCAAGCTAACCTAGAGAGGGGGGGGGGAATAGATTTTTCTGAAATCTAAAACACAGAAAAATATCACTTGAAAGTTTGGTTAGTTGAGTGTGATAGAGAGTAGCAGTGCGCAAGCAAATAAACAATCACACAAAGAACGCAAGGATTTTATCCTGGTTCGGCCCTTCCCACATGGATGTTCTACATCCAGTCCCCAAGCAATCTCTTGGGATTTTACTAACCAAGGGTACAGTCCCCATCAAGGACAATACAACACCCAGCACCCCAGCTGGTCTTCTTCTCTTTCCTAGGCAAGAAGGCAACCCACTTCTCTTACAGGTCAAGAAGTCAACCTCCTGGTACAAACCCCAGTGCAGTTCTGCTAGACTTAAACCGCTAGCTAGGTTCTACACTGTGTACAGTCCTACAGCTGGATAGAAATCTTTCTTAGAAAATAAAGAACAAAGCTGAGAGTTTTACAAGAATGGACTCTAACCCAGAAACTCTCAGCGAAGGACTCTCCCCTAGAATTACAATGACCACAGAGAGAGAATGAAGAGAGGAGAAGGAGCTTGAAGTTTGAAGCTTGAAGGCTTCAGACGCTTGAGCACTTCTTCTTGGGCTCGGGCTCTTTCTTTCTTTTCCTTTGAGTGTATCTGGAGTTCAGGTTCTTCACTGAATGTACTCTCTTTGAATGTTCTTCAGGAAAGCTCTCTATTTGTTCTTCAGCCTTGCTTCATCTTTTATATGTGTAGCTTTGAATAGATCCGTTGGAACTCTTCTAGTCGTTGTTGATTTTTCTATTCTTCTTCTTCTGACTATCAGCCGCATGGTGGTCTTCGAGGTCTGCAAGCATAAAAGAAGGTGTTTAGATCAAAGAGTGTTTCTGTCAAAAAGGCTCACACTTTTGTGTTTTCTACTGTCACCCAGAAGTGGTAGGTAATCCCTTTTTTCTGACAGGAGAGAAGAGATCTAGAGAGATAAAAAAGATCTTCTGTCAGAAAGATAGAAGATTACGCAAATGAAATATATTTGACTTTTCACTAGATGCAAAAACATTTTGAAATATAAAGGAAATTGATGTTTAAGTTGAAATCGATGTTTGAATGAAATCGATGTTTAAGTGAAATCGATGTGTAAGCAAATCGTTGTTCAAGTATGAGCAAATCGTTGTTTAAGTAGAAACAAATCGTTGTTTGTGATCAAATCGTTATTTGCTATCAAATCGTTGTTTAAGTAAAGCAAATCGTTGCTCAAGACCAAATCGTTGTTTACGATCAAATCGTTCTTTAAGTTAAGGCGAATTGTTGTTTCGACCAAATCGTTCTTTAAGTGAGGGCAAATCGTTGTTTGCTATCAAATCATTGTTTTAACTTGTCGAATCGTTACAGCGATCAAATCGTTGTTTAACTTATCGAATCGTTACACCGATCAAATCGTTATTTTAACTTATCGAATCGGTACAGCGATCAAATCGTTGTTTAACTTATCGAATCATTACAGCGATCAAATCGTTGTTTAACTTATCGAATTGTTACACTGATCAAATCGTACCAGCCTCACACAGACACATGTGTATGCCATAAATCAGTACACACACCTACACACTTTATCCTTTCAAGATTAAACAAGAAAAAAAAACATGGACGAGGAGGAACAATCAAGTAAACACTAAGAGTAGATTCCCCCTATCAATTTCTCCCTCTTCAAACCAATGCCCGATGCAGAACAGTTGGAGTAGACAGTTCAATGACTCGGCCGATGTAGAACGCCATTCCTGACACTCTCTGCACGTTCAGCAACACTCTGAGACAACAAGAGCTCCTCTGGAACTCTTATATCTTGAACTCTAGGATTCAGGTTGTCCAGGGCTTGACTTGTAGCAACCCCAAATTTTGGGAAAATAAAAATTTAAATATTTATATTATTTAATTAGAAAATCAAATAAAAGGAAGATGTATTAAATCAACTAGGAAATCAAATAAGAGAGAATTAAATAAAACCCATTAAAAGAAAAGGAGTAATGGGCTTTGCTATTTTTTAAAAAAAAATTGACATGACAAAGGAGTGAAACTCCAGTGTCATTATCGTTTAGTTTTTTTTATATATATTGCTGAAAGCATAAGGAAAGAAAAGGGTACATAGTTCGTGGAGCACTAGCTATAGACTCCCTACGCAAAGGGGTCTAAAGCACGTCACGCAAACAATTAAACAAACAGTAAAAAACAACAACGGGGTAGAGAACAATATATATCAGTCCGAGAAGTCTTCATATTCCCCGTCGGAGTCCATGGTGAGAACCGTGGTGCTACGTGTACGTCCTGCCCATGCGTTGTGCATTGTTAGCAGGTTGTCTTCCTCCGTCTTGGTCTCAAGGCCGGGGGCGCTTCTGAGGTTGTATATCGTTGGTAAGTTGATTTTGTAGTAACCATGTTCATCTTTTTGGGGCAGAACCGGGGCTGCCATTGAGGATGTTGCAGCAGGGAAACACGGAGGAGAGGGCTTGCTTGTCATCATTTGGATATCTCCTCTCTTCGTCTTTTTACGGAGTGCCTCCGCGAAGGACATCCGGGGCGCTGACGGGGACGGCGAGGCTGCCATTATTGGTGGGGTAACATTTAGTGCAGGGCGGTTTACCTCACTGGAGGATGGAGATGCTTCAGCTGGAGCGGTTTCCAGAAACATGGCGAACTGCTTCGGGGCGTCAAGGAGGCAGACTTCATCCTTAAATTCTGACTGCGGGCTGGAAGTGGCTGGTCTCCATGCTGGAGCAGCTGCATCTAGAGCTTGGGGTGTGCCAAAGAAGTTGGCACTCACTACTGGTTCACTGCTGTCCTTGCCACTGGTTGCATCATGTTCTGAAATTTCCATTGGAGCAGCAACATCAACTATAGATGCATCAGTCACAGGTTTTGCAAACACCTGAGATGTAGCAATCGAAGGTGAGGAAAGGACATTGCAACCATCAGATCTGAGTTCAGTTCCCTTGGCCGTGGGACTGTTTGATACAATCATCGGGTGTTTTTGATCCGTTGTAGAAGCATTGGAAATCATCGGCTTTGCTATATTGACCCATTGGAAATTAGTGGGTTAAAATTTGAATTTATAAGATGGGGAATAATAGGAAAATACCCTAATTTCATAACTAAATTATTACTTAATTAGAAAAGGTGTATTTAATACATTAAATAGCTAATTTGAGTAAGACTTGGAATCCTAAAACCTACCCTGATTGATTGGCCACGAATTTGGCTCTCTCCCAACCCAATTAGGAGATCTCTTGCTTAAAAAGGGGAGAAGAAATTAGGAAAATCATAATAAAGAGGAATTAGAGTCATAATAGGAAATGGGATGGGGAAAAACTTAAATACCCTCCTAAAACCCTCATGGCCGGCCCAAGCTCATACCAAGAGGTTGCTGGACCAGGAGGAGAGTCCAAGAGGAGGAGAAATCATGGAGAAGGAGGAGCTCTTACGTTCTTCCCCGAGTTCTTCACATTCTTGCCTTAGGAGAGAAAAAATCACCAAAGGTAGGCATTCTCACAAGATAAAATTATGAAACTTTGTCTGTAGGTTCTTCTTACCTCCATGTACAAAGCCCTCAAATTTCTTATTTTTCCAACATCCCAATCTTTTCTTATTGATTTTTCAAGTTCTGCAGCAATTGTGTGGCCGAACCCTCTTCATGTATCCTGTTCTTCATGTATACTCCACCTTGGGCCACGAAATTTTTATGGGAGTTAATGAGGGATATTAACTTCATTTAGCCCCTGAAAGCCCTAATTTCCATCCATCTAATCATGCGAATTAAACCTTTGATCACATCTACATACTGTTTTAAGTTCACAATGAATACCATGACTCAAGCATGTCAAATCCTTGTTCATTTTCAAATTCATAATTATTGTAAGTTCTCACGCATGTCTAGATCATTATTCAACTAGTCCCATGATTTTTCATCTCTTGTACCATTTGATATATATTTTTGAATCACCCTATGTCAAGGAGGGCAGGTCTTGGACCGTAATCCAAGACATGTCTGACTCCTATCGGACTCAGGCGTAGGCCACTAGAACATGACGGCCCGATAGGCCGCGTTCTGTGGTCTAATTACGTCAGCCTACCCGTCGCGTTCTGAATGCGACAAGTAAGCCGTCGCGATCCCTGTGCCTGTCCCGTCGCGTTCCCTTCATACTCTGTCGTGTTCTCAGTGCCTATTCTGGAATCCCTGTCGTGACCCATGCATGACCTTGTCGCGATCAACCCTATACCCATCGTGATCCTTGCTGGCATGTGTCGCGTTCAAAGGATTTTACAGAAAACCCCCTATTTTACAAATACTTAATTTTCTACTGTGCTTATACCCTTTAATCTCTGTCATACACTCAGCATATTCACTCAATATAAATTGAACGTTTATATGTGAATTAAAATATATGCACACGACTAAATTTCCATCTACGATTTTCATGACACATGCACACACTCGAACTATCCCAATTATGGCATAATTGGCATGAAAATGATGTATAAATTATCTGGTAAATTATGGAATTTAATTGCCTTATTTTAAAGAGGTACTTGCCACGTTTTGTGCGATGTTTTGGAACCGATCTCGATGCTCCATTATTCTAGAATTCCTCTAGAATGTCGAGCACTTGTTTCTATATTTACACACTTTCTTGACTTGGATGAACTCTCTTTCGGATACTCCTTCCGCCAGACTAGTGAATCCTTGTTCAAGGCCTCCATAAGTCTCCTCTGTCCATGGATTCCCACATGGTCGACGAACTGGCTGTACCCTAACGCTTATGAAACCCTTTAGGGATCAATATGATCCAAACGGCTTTTAGAAGTTCACTCTCATCTTAAATTACGCCGGACCTCTGGACCTGTGAATAACATGGCCAGCGAAAGGGTAGTGAATTCCACCTAACTGCCAACACCGTACGCATGTGTTGTGCAACTGTTACTATCGTGCGTTACTCGGTGCTATGCGCTATGACCATTAGCTCTCATCTATACTCTACTCTCTCGTCTATTCACGTTCACTCTTCTATCTCATCTATTCATCTAGTGCTCTTATCTATTTCTTGGCATTCTTTATTGGCCATTGACTGATTGTCTAAGATAAACAATATAACTAATGCCAGTGCAATAGGGCCCGATCTGGTCTTGGGAGGAGCGCCTGAAGGTGCCATTTGCCCATGGGAGTTAACATGATCAGGATGTCGGCATTACATCCAAGTGCTAGGCTATCTAGATTAATCGAATGACAATCAAAAGTGCTATGTTCTCTCGTTAACAAAGTTCTATGCTATACTCGTTGTGCTATTACTATACTTGTGCTAGTTGTGCTATGGCCATCCTGCTATTTTGTGCTATACTCGATACTCGTGCTATTTTTGGAAAGTCTATATTTAGAAAGTCTTCCTATTTTTTTCATGCGCTATTCTGCTATCTTTTATCATACTTGACCCTCTTCCTATGTCATTAGTTACTCTGCCTTTAAATTCATTAATTACTTAAAGCCTACTTGAGCCTGAAATTTAAGTCCTACTGGGCGTTGTTCGCTTACCCTGTGTTTTTGGTTGTTGTGTTCTCAGGTGAGACCGAGGATGAACCATACACTCAAGAAGATGGAAATGACCTGGAGTGATGTCATGAGTACCCTAGTGTCCCAGCATTATGATTAGCATTGTAGTAGTTAAGTTTGAGTTTAGTCTTTGTTTTATTTCAATGTAATTGGGCCCTATAGATTGGCTCTGATATTAGTGGTTGTAACTAGACATTTGGAAAGTTATTAATGAGAAAGATTTGCTTTAGTATTATTCATTGTGCAATGGTTTGATGTCTAGTATTCGCTCTATACCCTTCACTTGCAACTGCCTCGCATTCCGATATTCCGCGTCAAGGCGTGACAGTTTTGTGGTATCAAAGCCTAGGTTATTCTATGTATAGGATGATCTAGGTTGACCTGCCTCGATTAGAGTCAAAAATCCTACCCATGTGAGATGTGGCTAGAACCGTGGGTAACTAGGTAAAATCAACTCACACATGCACGAACTAAAATTTCATATCAATATCATAACAATAAGTTATTTTGTAGGAACTAAGCAATCAAGATGACTTCTGAACGTGCTCAAATGAGGGGCATGCAACAAACCATCCAGGAACTTACTCGAGCAATCCTGCAAGCTACCCAAGGCGGGGGAAATCATGTCGGTGCAGGCGACCTGCATCGTAGCTTCAGTAGTATGAACCCGCCAAGGTTCAGCGGATCCACGGATCCGGATGAAGCCAAGCACTGGCTGAAGGAAACGGAAAGAATCTTCCATGTTATGCAATGTGCAGCAGGAGACAAGCTGCTACTAGCCACATTCCAACTGGAGAAAGACGCCCGCAACTGGTGGGAGTTAGTGGAAGCGACCAGGGAAGACGGTCAATTCACCTAGACCGAATTCAAGGAAGTTTTCAACTCCAAATACTTCTCCGAGCGTGTCCAAGAAAGGAAGGCTGTGGAATTCACTGCTCTAAAGCAAAGGGGTCTGACTATGGCCGAATACGAAGCTCAATTCTCGAGACTGGTGCGCTATGCAACACACCTAGTAGCTACTAAGAAAATGAAGGCTAAGCACTTTCTTAATGGTCTTAGGCCATAATACATCACTCAACTACCCCCCCTCGACATCCAGACTTACGCCGAGATGGTGAAGAAAGCCCAACTGCTCGAAGATGCTACGAACTTCACCGACGGTATCAAAGGGAAGTTCGTAAAGAAGGAAGTGACCTCTGGTCAATCATCTGCTAAGCCGAGCAATGGAAAGAAGCGTCCCTTCAACCTCACGGAGGGAGCCAGCCAGGAAAGGAAACCCAAAGCTATAATCCCAAGCACTCCAACTAAAGGCAACTGCAAGCACTGCGATAGGCCGGGTCACTCGGCTGAAGAGTGTTGGAGGAAAGCCGGCGTGTGTCTGCGCTGCGGGAGTCGCGAGCACCGCATTCCTAAGTGCCTGCTACTGAAGGACAATGAGAGGAGCCCTAATGTGCCTAAGAAACAAGGAAAGCTGCAGGCCCTGCATAACAAGGAAGCCACAGAGGAAGGAGGCATGGTAGAAGGTACCTTACGAGTCTTCTCCTTATCAGCGTTTGTTCTATTCGATACTGGAGCTACTCATTCATTTATATCTCAAAACTTTGTTGATACCTTGAATACAAAACCTGCATCCATGGGATGTGAGTTCTCTGTCACAACACCACTAGGGGAAAAGGAGAAACTGAATAAATATTTTCCATCTGCCGATGTAATGATCAGAGACCATAACTTAAAAGTCGACCTGGTGTGTATGCCCATGGAAGGCTATGATGTAATCTTGGGAGCCAACTGGTTGTCTGCTTATGGGGCAAGCTTCGATTGTAAGAAAGGAAGGGTAATGTTTAGTGACTTTCCTAAACATGAACAATATTAGATCATCAAAAAAATATGGAAAAAATCAATCAAATGAGGTCATAAACATGAACAATAACTCATCAAAAATCCTTCACCAAAAGCCATAAGAATCACAACTAAAAACATCCTTTCATGCATAGTCATCAACAAACCATCAACACAAACATACTGTTTTGGTATCATCAAAATCAACACATATTTTGATATCATTGAAACCTTCATATTACCACAACTAATTTTGTCCATTTATTATTCATATAATATAAATATTCAATGATATTATAATCAATAATAATTAACTATGTAACACCCCCGAAATCTAATAAAGCCTCTAGTGCTCAAAAGGGAGTTGGGGATGTCACACTAAACAAATTCACACTCACACATATTGGCGGTTGTAGAGTAAAGAGAAATATAAAAAGATAAGTGATAAGTAACATTAAAGGAATAAAAATTAAATCAACAGCGTGTGTAAGAGAAAGTAAAATACAACCAAACAGTGGTCCACAGGACAACATATCCCTTGCTTGCCACTAATAAGGTTTCTAACATAAAAGGGTGTATGTACTCTCATCTCTCTTTTTTTTTCTACGTACAATTTCCAACTTTCTTAACCCATGTCACCTTTTTTATAAACACAAGAGAGGAGGATAAGGATGAGAGGGGTGGGGTGTTTTGGATAAGGTCGGGTTTGTATAAGGATGGGTGCAAGTTGTACTTTAGATACAACTATCAGCTAATGAATCCCTCAATCTTCTACAAGGAATAAATCAAGTCTCACTCACATAACTCACGGAAATAAGTCTCACTTGTATAACTCATAGAAACAAGTCTCACTTACAACTTACGTCTCAAAAACAAGTCTCATTTACAACTTAAGTCTCAAAACAAGTCTCACTAAAACTCACAGAAATAAGTCTCAAAAATAAGTCTCACACCCAAAACAAGTCTGTAAAACATGTCTCAAAAACAAGTCTCCAACTCAAAACAAGTCATACATAAACAAGTCTCTCAAGCAAGTCTCCCACTCAAAACAAGTCTCCAAAAAGAGTCTCACAGAAACAAGTTTCAAAAACAAGTCTCACACTCAAAACAAGTTTCCCACTCAAAATAAATTTAGAACACAAGTCTCACAGAAACAAGTCTCAAAACACTCAAAACAAGTCTCCAAAATTAACAAGTCTCCAAACATATGAGAATCGATTCTCAAAATTAGACTTTTAGCATTTTTTATTTTATTCGACTCTAATTTCTCTTTCTCTCTCCTTTTTTTCCTTCTTCTCTTTCTCTTATTTTAGAAATCAAAAATGCATATTTATTCGATCCATTTACATCATGTATAAATACATACAATGTAATTGAATATATGATAAAAATATAAATATTATCAAACATATGTCAACGGCACCTAGAAGCTGCTAACATATGTTATACTATATTTGGTCAATAAAAACTTAGCATTGGTCGATCGATTTTCACAGTAAGCAAGGGTTCACTATAGATTTCAACTGAGGAAACATTATCACATATGTCAGCAGCGAGATGGAGCCACTGACATAAGGTCAACTTATGTTAGCAGCCAAGGGCAGCCACTGACATATGTTTTAGAAGCATATTTCAGCACTTGCTTGAAGCATTGATATATGACCTATATATCGGTGGCTAAGGTAGTCGTTGATATATGTTGCACTTATGTCAATAGTGTAGACATGCTATTTTTGACATCATATTGATCAAATTTCATGTTATAGTATATTGTCCCGAAGTGGCTCTCCTCATTTATTTATTTGAGTGTTTCTTCCTTCTTTTTTTATTTTTCTAGCATTTTATTTGATTTTTCTGGCACTATGAGGGTTTTGTTATTCACATTAGATACAGTGGATGTGCTTCCTACTCCGATTACTAAAGGTAATCTAAGTCAATATAGTGGACGCACTTCCTGTTCTGATTGCTGAAGGTAATCCACGTCAGATACAGTGGACGCGCTGACAATTCTGATTGCTAAAGGTAATCCATGTTAGATATAGTGGACGCGCTTCTTGTACCAATTGTTGAAGGTTATCCGTGGAAGGTCAAGTCAACACACTTCAAATTGATTTTTGGGAGGACAAGCGGACGCGATTTTGACTTCCCTAATCGCTATGACCGACTTGCCTCACAATAATCAATTATCTTAAAAGGCGTCGAGTCAAATGGATGCATATTTAAGCCTTCCATTTTTTGATTTTTGGCAAGCATCCTAATAGATTTTGGAAATTCAAAATCTGCGTCGTGTTAAGTGGAAGCGATTCAATTCTTTGTATTTTTCAAAATATCAGTTGAATTATGGAAGTTTATTAAATATGTCATATTGACCTAATGTGATTCATTATACACGTCCACTGAGGCTGATGCGATTTAGCTATGTTGCTCCTTTTCAGAATTTAAGTCCAAACTCCTATAAATACCTCTCCTAAGACTTGATTTCGTGGTTGTTGAAGGTTGAAAGTCTGAACTCCAAGCTTCCCCTTTGAGTATTCTTTTGAGTGCTTGTGAATCTAGAGAGCTTCATCGCCAAGAGGAGGTGTCACTAGGTCATCACCATGCCGGAGCTACGCCAGAGCATTGTCGAAGGAGTCTACAATGTCATCAATCACCCCCACAGCGCCAACCTCTCTCTTTTGTTCTTTTGTTCGTTCATTAGTTGCATGCACATCTTTTTTCTATTCATCTTGTTATTCTTACTCTTAGCACTTCTTCACACATCATATCTTCATTCACAAAATCCACAAAAATGTGTGTTCATGTCCATGCTTTGTTCTTTTTCTTCTTCTAAGAATTGATTGCTACACTCAACTTGTCTCTAATCCTTTCTTTCATATGGTGGTTTTGTTCTTTGTTTGCAAGGTAACCAAGAGTTGAAGCCTTCTTCGTCGGTCGGCCGATTGGAGAAGTAAGAGTCTGAATTACAATTTCCCACTCTTTGAGTCAAGGTAAACGTGATCATGCTTTTCTTTTCTCTTTCGAGATCCATGTGTCTCTGGCCATAACACTCCATCCCTATGCACACATGCATTCTCTTTTCTTTTCCCACCATCTTTTCATCTCATTTTTTCATTAAATCTCCATATTTTAATTTAAAACTCTTAATTTCTCTTTGTGGTTTTTCACATCCACAAGTGGCATATGTGCAATATATATTAATAGCTACTCGCAGTTGCTGACATATGCTTCATATGTCGGCAACTTTTTGTAGCCCTTGATATATATTTGATTTTTTAGCAACTACAATATACTTGTTGACGTATCCCTATTTTCTTGTAGTGACGATTTGACCTGAAAAGATAGTCAATCCCACGAAGGTGTTCTCGAGACTAACCCTCAGATGGCCAAATTAGTCATGCTCGGCTCTAGCTCGATCTGAGAAGAGAGAAAGAGAGAAAGGGAGAGAGAGAGAGAGAGAGAGGCCAGGCTATGTGCGTGTGCGCCACCTATACCCACCTTTATTTGTGCCTCGTAGACTTATTTTGAAGATTGTTGGATGTGCGAGGAAAAAGAGAGATCCAATATGGGATTCACGTTGAACCACTCCTATATTGTATCCTTTTATTTTGGTGATAAAAAATCCATGTTTAACTTAAAATATCATTAATATATTGTATATCATGTTTCTCCCATAAATACAATATATTCTTACATTATCATTATAGCTTTACACTGAGTTTCAACTTCGTCATGCATGTTTTGATCATGTTCAGTCGAAGCTAGCATCGTCATATCCGAAGCTACACTTCGTCATATTCGAAGTCCATTTCGTCATATACGAAGCTGGTACTTCGTCATGCATATTTTGGTCGTGATCAGTCGAAGTTCCACTTCGTCATATACGAAGCTAACTTTGTCATATCCGAAGCTATATACGAAGTTCACTTTGACCGACATCATTATGATCTATTTTATATGAAGTTCTACTTCGTCATATCCGAAGTCCACTTCGTCATATACAAAGCTGGCACTTCATCATGCATGCATTATACTATATAACCCTTATAGTCAGTTGGCGTCAACACACTAAGCCTAAGTGTTGACACCATCAACTTTCATTAAAGATATTTTTATAAGTACACATTGTATATATATATATCATACTGACTCCGACTATCCAGAAGTGAAGTCTCATTCCGACTTCCAGACAGTCGAAGTCCACATCGATTACTGTTTTAATATCACATCGATTACTGTTTTGACCACATAGATTATGGTTAACTTAAACACTGATTCTGAGTCCACATCGATTACTGTTCTGTCAACATCGATTACATGAACATGGATTACACTTTCACATCGATTACATTAGAACATCGGTTGTCTTTCACATCGATTACCTTAGAAACATCGATTACATTAGAACATTGATTATTCTTCACATCGATTACACTTTCACATCAATTACATAAGAACATCGATTACCTTAGAAACATCGATTACATCAATTAGACTTAAACATCGGTTGTCTTTCACATCGATTACATTAGAACATCGATTACCTTTAAATATCAATTGTCTTTTACAATGATTACCTTTCACTCAAACATCGATTGCTTCTATATCTCACATCGATTACTATTATTTTGATTGATCTCACTCCGACTCTTTGAAAGTCGAAGTATAACATCAACTTCCTGTTCATCTACACTTAGATGTTTTTTAAGTATTTGTTATTATTATTGCAGAAATCATAATGTATTCTTAGTGCGATTAATGTTCTAATCATTATGAAATTATTTAATGAACTAGATGAACACATGATGTGCATTATGTTATTTTCTGTGTGATATCTAAATAATAATATTTAAATAAGCTTTGTACTTCTCTATTCTTCTGTTTAATGCTTAATGTCATTTCTAAATATCAGTTTCATAGTTTATCTTTTTAGAATGCTATGTGTCTCTCAAAGACATTTTCTAGCATGCTTCAAAATATCTAGTTTCTAGATTTTAAGGAAAAGTTCCCTTTACAGTTGTACTGCACGCCAAGCAGATGTCCATTCCTCTTGAATGGTCACCGAACCATGTACTGCTCAAAGGACAGACTGTCTGTCTGAAACTAATAGATACCTATTAGAAACTACTTGTCCCTTATCTTCTTATATTTGTTTATATCTCTCAAGACTAACCCCGAGAAAAGGAAAAGACATGGTATGGTGTTTGCAGAAATTCAGGAAAAGATATCTGAAGAAGAGCCATGCAGCTATCAGCATAGCTTGAAGCCATTGAGACTCAAGGGCTGAAGATCTGATCATGGACATTCAGAAGTCTCCAAATCTCAAGACCCAACGTTCAATTTCAAACGGCTATTTTCAAATGGGAAACAAAAGATTGAAGCATATATATGAAGTTGAAGTTTGAAAGATAGAAAGAAGACCGCAAAAAATACAAGAAGAGACATAGAGTGTATGAGCATACACGACCACATTCCACACTCAGCAAGAAAAGAGAGAGGCGCACAAGATCTGAAGAGAGCCAGCAGATTCAAGCTTCGACTTCTTGATCTCTTGCTTTCAAGTGTTCTTTGGTGGCATTTGTACTTCTAGATTCTCTCAGTCCACCATCCTTGAGTCAGAAAGAGTTAGAGCTTTCAATCCCATTTGTAATCTCTTTCTGACCGTTTGTGTTTGCTCATTCTTCAGAGTAGACACACCAGTGTTCTTTTCTATGTTGTAACCAACAGGGAGTTTGTTCCCTGTAGTGCCCTATGTGAAGGGAAGACCTACGGTTGTAGGTGGTTGTAATACCCCTCTATGAAGGGAAGACCTGCTGGGGTGTGTACCAGTGAGTTGCTTCTGAGCTCGTAAAAGAAGCACCTGGCTGAGGTGAAACAGTGGGTTGCCTTCTTACCCGAAAGGAGAAGAAGACTTGCTTGGGAGCAAGTGAGTTGTAATACCTCTAAAGTTGACAGAAGGCCAAGTGTTCTTGACAGTTAGTGAAATCCCAAGGGGTGCTTGGGGACTGGACGTAGGACTCCTAATTGATAGGAGGGCCGAACCAGGATAAATCTTTGTGCACTTTGTGTGATTGATTCCACCAGGTTTTTCATTTGTTTCACACACACTACACTAAGTACTGACATTACTATCTAGTGTTATCTATTTTCAGATAAATTTTTAAAGTGCAAGAAGTCCTATTCACCCCCCTCTAGGACATCTAAAGCACCATCCCGATCCAACAAGTGGTATCAGAGCCAAGCTCTTTCATTTATTACCAACAAGTGGTATTAGAGTGAGGTCTTCTCAGAAGAACCGTAAGATTTGAGAAGAGATGGCAGTTGAAGCTCATAACTATGAAGGACAGTTCATCACAAGACCACCATTCTTTGATGGAGAAGAGTATCAGTATTGGAAGATGAGAATGGAAAGCTTCATCCGAGGCACAAACTTTGATCTGTGGCAGGTAATAGAGCAAGGTGATTATACTATACTTTCTGATGGGACTTTTGCTTTACCTATAGTTGATAAAAGAAATATGTCTCTAAATTAGAAGGCTAAAAATTACTTATGTTATGCATTATCTAAAAAGGAATTTAATAGATTATCCGCATGTAAAACTATTAAGGAAATGTGGGATAAACTAAAATTAACATATGAAGAAATAGATAAAGTAAAGCAAACTAGAATAGATATTATTGTCTCTCAATATGAACAGTTTAAGATGTTGTCAAATGAAGACATTACTCAAATGTATAATAGATTCACTAATATAACAGTTGGTTTAAGCTCACTTGGTAAAAAGCTTACTAATGAAGAAACAGTCAGAAAAATTATTAGATCATTAACTCACTCTTGGACTCCCAAAGTCACTGCCATTGAAGAGGTGCATGATCTTACTGAACTTTCTATTGATAAACTAATTGGGTCTCTCATAGCTCATGAAATTAATATGGAAATATTTTCTGAAAGTTCTTCGAAAAATAAAATGCCAAATGCTTTGAAAGTTGCAGATTCTTCATCTTCATCTTCTGAAGATTCGAATGATAAATTTAAAGACAGCAATGATGAAGCAATACTTTCTAGAAGACTTCAGAGAATCCTTGCTAAGAAGAAGTATGGATCCATGAGATACTTCAAGAAGGATAAGAAGAGTACCAATATGCTATGAATGTAACCAGCCAAGACATTTCAAAATTGAATGTCCAAAACTCAAAAGAAAAGATCAAGTTGACAAGCATGAGAAAAAGAAGGAGAAAGTAAAGAAATACAAAGAATACAAAAAGAAAGCAATGGCAGCGGCATGGGACAATGAGGAAGCAACAAGTTTAGACTCATCAAGCTCAGATTTAGAAGAGGAACAAGTAAATATAGCCCTCATGGAAGGACTAGATTAGGTAACCTCTGAAACATCATTTACTTCATATTCAAAATATGATTCCGACAGTTTAGAAGATGCATTTAATAAATCGTATGATAAATATAAAGTTGTAGTTAAACAAATAAAAATAGTTAAGTTAAATATATTAAACCAAGAAAAATCCAACACCTTTCTAAAAAATGAAGTAGAAAGATTGGGACAGAATTTAACTAAACTAAAAGAGCTAATGAATTGCTATGTGAGGATTTAAAGACTAAAAATGGTAAAATTAAAGAACTCGAAACAAATCTAAATGAATTGAAAATTGAATAAAATTTGAAAGAAGAAAATAATTACTTGAGAGTATCCTTAGATAAATTAACTAATTACAAAACATCCTTAGTTGTAAAACTAAAGGTGTTAGAACAGGTAACAAGAAATATAGTGTAGGTTATACACCTCCAATAAATGTAGAAGAAATTGTGTATCCTGAAAAATACCCAACCCTTAAGTTTGAAAAAGAAAAGGTAATTAAGAATTCTAAAAAGGTTAATCATTATATTTACAAACAGAAATTTAAAGCTAATAACACTACAAATTCAAAGCATTCATATGATTTATGTTGTAGTCATTGTAATCAATTAGGACACACAATTAGCATCTGCACCACTAGACATCTGCATTGGATTCTGAAAGGATATTTTCATGCATCTAACCATCAAGGACCCAACAAGATTTGGGTACCCACTTCTGAATAAGTTGTTTACAGGATAGCCTTGGAGCTTCAAAAATAAAGGATGTTCAAGGCATTTGTGACTGCCAGCTCTTCATCCAACTTAAATCTGAAGAGGGAGTAGTCACATATTTGTATTTGATATACAGTACTACTAATAAGGTTTTGTCAGTTTTTCTATTTTTAAGATCAATTCAGGTAAAACTCTTGAGGACTTGACAACCAACAAATGAAAATACAACAGGAGATGTCGACAGACAAGGAGAAGATTGAAAATTCATCAAGCCATATACTGAGGGGGAGCCTCAAATTTTCTCAAAGAGGACATCCCTGAAGAAGTAGTCACAGATGTGTTTAAATTCTTAATTGTCCTTTAACAGTACTACTAACAAATTTTTTGCAAGTATCTTTTTATGAACAAATGCTAGGAGACAGGTCGACACACATAGGAGATAGGTCAACACAACCGTCGACAGATAAATGCAAAAGTGGTCAACAGATCCGAAAGAATCCTTGAAGATCTGACAAGCATCAACTGAGGGGGAGCCTCACATTAAGGGGGAGAAAGTAATAAGGGGAGATGTAAATTCATAACAAGTATTGTTGAACCCCTCTCCTTCAGTCTCACAACATATTGGTAAGAAGTCTCTACAAAAGAGGTGAAAGTAAAATGGTAAGATCCTTCCTTTTTGGTTATTGACAAAAAGGGGGAGAGTATTCTTAAAATATGAATTTTCTATTTATTTCATACTTTGAGTATCTAACTTTTAGAAAATTCACATGAGTTTTGTCATCACCAAAAAGAGGGAGAATGTTTGAACCACTACTATATTTTATCCTTTTATTTTGGTGATAACAAAATTGATGTTTAACTTAAAATATCATTAATATCTTTTATATCATGTTTCTCCCATGGATACAATATATTCTTGCATTATCATTATAGTTTTACACTGAGTTTCAACTTCGCCATGCATGTTTTGATCATGTTTAGTCGAAGCTAGCTTCGTCATATCCGAAGCTACACTTCTTCATATCTGAAGTCCACTTCGTCATATACAAAGCTGGCACTTTGTCATGCATGTTTTGGTCGTGATCAGTCGAAGTTCCACTTCATCATATACAAAGCTAATTTCGTCATATCTGAAGCTATATACGAAGTTCACTTCGACCAACAGCATTATGATCTGTTTCATACGAAATTCCACTTCGTCATATCTGAAGTCCATTTCATCATATATGAAACTGGCACTTCGTCATGCATGCATTATACTATATAACCCTTACAGTCAGTTGGTCTCAACACACTATGTGATGGCCCTCATTATACCGGTACGGTTATACCAACCCACGTCGGTATAGCGAGAGTCCTCACAGTGGGACATTTACCCAAACGATACAAACAGCTGAGATACACGCGAATATACAACAGAGTAGCGGAAGTAAAAGACAACTGTCTCCATTCATTCATCATCTACATTTAACATACATGAAGCTTGAAATTAACAATAAGGAACTAAAAGTTCACATAATTGAAATTGCTGAAATGAAAATACATAATGTCCACACTTATACATTCTTTTTATGATAATTCTAATACAATGTTCAAAGTACATACTATGAAATACACAAATCACAAACAAGCTCCAAAACTAGCTAATCTCCGCGCTCGGAGTCCGTCTCCACTGTCTCCTCCAAAGGTGCCACGTCACCAACTACACCTGTACGCCGAAGCAAGGAGTGAGTCCAAAGACTCAGCAAGAAACACTACTTATAACATACACGTATAAGTCATAGGGGTTTCTACATGCACATTCAACATTTACAACACATGGCATGCAATCATTTGAAGGTTTCAACCTATCATGAAAGTTTTACAAGTTTATATATGGATCATGCTTTCAGATTTCTAAGAATAAAACTTTACCTATCACATGCTCTCTATTCAATTTACTCATGGAATTTTGTCTTTAAAGAACCAGGACATGAGAGCTACCAACATGAACATTGCGCAAACATGGAAAGAAAACACGACTAGCATGGATCCTACATGTTTTTAAACACATACATAGACATTTTCACATGCTTTAAGTTGCTGGTTTCACATGGTTTAATGGCTGTAAACCTACACATGAGAGCTACAATGTTGCTTAAAACAAATCATGTGAATAACCAATCATGCTATTTGCACACGTGCTCATTAATTATTCCTAACATGGATTCTAGGCATTTTTACACACATACACATGATAATAACAACATGAATTTACTGATTTCACATGGTTTCAGATTTGTCTCACATGGATTTCAACAACATATTTTCACATTTAGAATTTCACATTTACCTTACACAAGTTTTCTCTTTCACATGGTTACTCTTTGCACATACACATTCACATTGTTCACTTACACATTTACACATGGACACATACACATTACACATTTCACATTACACATTTTAGGTGCCGTGACACATAGTCCAAACCACCAAAGAAGGACATATACACATCGCATTACACATAGATGCCATCTAGGCATTCCAATGGCGACTCTTGGACTGCGCAGACCGGGAGAACAAGTCTCCACCCTAACCAGTGGTACTTGTCCACCTCCAGGATTTCCCCCTAATGCCCTTAGGGTCACTTACACACTGAACTTTCTCAGGGGGACTTTTCCCCGATACAGTTCCACTGCCCTCTGTGGAAGCAATGTCACACTTGGCACAATTTACACATTTACACATTTTACCGATTTTTTTACACATGGTTTACACATATCACTTTTCATCTCATTCACTTTCTCACTCACATGCACATCTCTGTTTTTCCTAACATGGCACTACAGATTTCAGGAGCTTAACACACAGAAATTTCATCATTCAAGTTAGGTTTAAGCACTATCTAATCACATTACGATATCATACGTAGATTACTAAATTTCACATGGAAAATACATAACTTCTTATATACTGGTCCAAATGACCTGAAATTTTAACCACATGCTATTTTCGGGTTCTAGATCATACACCCAATTTTTTCAGATTTTTCTGAGCTAAATGGAATTTACAGTAACTAAAACACCTATTTAGCATGCTATTCACAACTTAAGTTAACATGGGGTTTAACATATCATGCGATTTTGCCACTTGCTGTTTTAACAGAGATTACTATGATATACATGATCTGAGAATACAGAACTATCCTAAATCATACAATCACAAATCGATCACCACAAACCATTCTTGCATGTCTTTCTATTTACCGAACCGAATTTATTGGCAATTTATACAAGCATGGACAAATTATCAAAATTGAGAATACATATACTTGTGATACCCTGAATTTTTATTCTTTTATATTATGTGTGGATATTTACTTGTTGTGTGCATAGAATGTGTATTTCACTATGCTTACTATAAATTTTATGCTTCTCATGAACATATGCATGTATAATTATTTGTTGTGTGTATAGTATGTGTATTCAATTGTGTGTATTATAATTTCTATATTCCTTATGAACTCATGCATGTATAAATATGATATTTTTCGTGAGAATGGGCAATTAGCTAAATTGATGTGTATTGTGTATACTAAAATACTAGGCTTGTAATACTTAAGTAATACTATGCATGCTAATCTAATTACCGATGTGCATGTTATGTTTATCTATTTCATGCATAATGTATATAATTATGTTGTAAATGCCTATATATTTATGCATATGATAATTCAAGTATGTGCATGCAAGGATTTCTTTTGTTGTATAGATTATTCATAGATAATATTGTCCATGTAATAGATAATTTGCTATGGACCATGTAAGTATATGTATGCTATTTTCATACAAGTATAAAACATACATAATTGTGCATGCATTATCTAGTTATCAATGTATGTAAATCTCATGCGTATGGTACGTGTTGTACACATAGTAAGAAATTATTATCATACATTTTGTAAATAATCATGAGTTTATTTCCAAACATGCAATATATATTTAAACGTGTGTGAATTATCTAATTATTGAGGTGCCTATTGTATTTAATTATTTTAATGCATGTAGTTAGTATTATGGATGTGCGTATGTATACATACATGTGTTATTCTTGTTTAAATAATATTTATCTACTTTAAGCGTGTTAAATTAATTAGGGTATGTAAAGTACTTGAATGATATTATGCATACAATATTTAACTAATAATGGACACATTTTAATCATAAGTTCATGCGTAATGTATGTAATTATGCAATGTGTACGTATGTGTGCATATGTATGTATTGATGCATATTGTTCTTAATTATGATTAGTGTAAATTGTAATTAATTAAATATTACATAATGCAAGTATTTTATGTGGTAATGATATATGGAATTATTTTTGCATGTACTAAATTATTTTAGTGCTTTTATACATTAAATTTTAGGTTTTCTGGAGTTTCGGCTGCACAGTGCTGCTGGCGGCCAGGACCTGGACGCCAAGGCACTATTGGCGGCCAGACCTGGACGCCAAGACCCAGTGGGCGGCCACCCCCTGGACGTCAACCCCAGTCTGGCGGCCAGACCTTGACGTCAACCTGTCAATTGACTACAACCGATGTTGACGTTGATATCCAGCTGCGTAACGGTTGCAGAATTGTTAATGTCCGTGTTTTGGCTAGTTTCAGATTAGGAAACCCTTCCTAAACCTTTGGTAACCTACCCTAATGCGTACCCCAACCCTTGAACCTATAAAATACCCACTCTTGGATGAGGAAAAGGCTTTCAACATTTGGTGAAAACCCTAGCTCCGAGATGGTGAAAAGCTGATCTTTAGGAGGCCGGATCCATCAACTGGAGGTGTTCCCCGAAGAGCTACTACATCTGGAGGGTAGTCTATACATAGAGGAAGAGATCCCAACTCCGAGGAGCCATCTACATCGACAGGAGAAGGAGATCTAAGGCGTTTCCGAGCACCTTCTTGACAGGGCCGAAAAGGGCTTCACCGACGATTCTGATCTTTGTAGATTTTGTTAAGAGGCAAGTAAACCTAGATCTTGATCCTATACATGTCCCCTAAGTCCTAGGTATTTTTACGGATTTTTCCTCGCGTCCTAGAACCCCGAATTCACCATTGTATGAAAAGTCGTATGTATGTGCTGCTGGGAGCAGGTTGAAGGCAACATAGGTTGCAGTCAAGTTCTTCAGAAGAAGTTGACGGCAACATCCCTTGACGTCTACTTCTTCAGAAACTGAAAGTGTTACTTTTTGATCTTCTTTTGCTGTTTAAATGATTTCTGGACATGGGTATACTTTGAAATTTTTATGGGTGATTGTATACTGTTAGTAGGTCATATCATGAGGTTGCCTAAATTTTCTATGAACCATGTTAATTACTAAAATTCAGTGACTGAGTAATGAGCATGATATGAACATGTTTAAATCTAGTATAAATGGATTTTGTTGTGAATTAGTTTTCATAAATTTTCCGTGACAGATTGAATGTTGGTATTAGGTTTCTATTCTGTTAATGCCTAAACATATTGATATGTCTCATGCTTAATGATATTTCGATAAATATGTCTGAATTCTAGATTTAATTGTAGAAATTATGTTTACTGTTCGAAAAATCTGAAAAATTGCATATGTGACATACTTACTGTTAATGACCTGTGATAAAAATTTAAAATCAAATTGATGACAGCAAGTACAGTTATTAGTTAAACCATGGAAATTGTTCATGTTAGATGTATTAAATTCGATCTTATGCAATTCAGTAAATATACATCATGTTTAAGACTGTAAGGTAAGATGTTTTAATTTTGAAAACAGTAGTACCATGATTGGGTTAACTAAGACATGTGAAATTGATAATTAAGATGTGTAAAGTGATTGAGTATTATATGTAAAATATGTGAATAGGGTGGGAAAATGTGAATAAATAAATGTGTAATAATTGGGCCAAGAATGACACTGCTACCCTAGAGGCATCGAGAGCTGTACATAGAAAAGTCCCTATGGAAGGCTCTACATTGTAAAAGTTTGTCCTAAAGGCATTGGGAAAAACCCGGAGGTGGACAAGTACCACTGGATAGGGTGGAGAGAGCTTCTCCCGGTCTGCGCAGTTACCAAGATTCACCACTTCATTGCCTAGGTGGTGGGTATGTGATATGAGTTGTGTTATGAGTTATGTGTTATGAGATGTGATGAGTTATGAGTATGAGATATTTGTTGTGTCCCCTAAAAGGTAGTTAGGACTATGTGTCATAGCATTTTAAGTAATTGGAATATGTATAAAGTGTAAGATTATATGCGAATGTGGCACATGATGAGTGCAAATGATATGACATGTGATAAATGAAAACCTAAGAGTAAATGATGTGAAGAATATGTGAAAAGATATGTAAGAGACAGTTAATGTTATTGAGAGTATACTTGCATGTGAAAACCGATGTAGTAATGCATAATGTTCATGTTTCCATGCATTAATTACCTCATTTGCAATATCATGCTTATCATTATGTCATGTAGCTTATTGTTCTTCATGTAATAGTGTATGTGAATAAACATGAGTAACCACGTCAATTATGCAACATGAAAGATAAACATGTAGAATTGTGAATTGAATAAGATAACATATGAACAAATGTAAATCCATGTAATTGAATGTAATTCATGTCAAAACAGCAAGCAAAATGTGAAATTAAATATGAAAAGTGCATGTGAAAAGTGAATAGTCATCATATTAGTTTGTTCATTCCTTTATGTCTAATTCTATGTTCCAGTTGTAGAAATATGTCATGAAATGAATTAATGTGGAAATGAAGGGATCATGTTATGTGTTAAGTGTAGAAAATATGTACAAGTGTATAATAATAGTATCCATGATTTAGAATAAACATATGAGAGAATGAAGCATGTCTAGGTGATTAAAAATGTGTTGATAGCTAAGAGTATGTTCCATGTGTTTGGGAGTTTAAATAGTAGTATGTATTTATGAGTGTTTAATAGCTTAATGTGAATGTGATATGTTTAAGATTAAGTCTTTGTTTTACTTGCTGAGTCTTTGGACTCACCCTTGCTTCGGCGTACAGGTTGACAGGTATCCCGTGCTAGAGGGAGATACGCTATCTTGGAGGAGAGGCTTTTGAGGAGCAAGTAGTAGTTGTAGTTTTCCTTTTATAGTTGAATAAAAATGTTATTTGGACAATGTAGCTCTTTCATCATGTAATAATGTGGACATTGTCGTTCTATTTTTGCACTATATAGATTGTGGAATATGGGATGGTGATGGACTAAGTTAAATTGTTGTATTTATTCCGCTGAAATCAATTGCTATTTACGTACTTTTCAACCTATCGGCTAGTGTTGGGTCTTATCCCACTGTAATGACGCTCTTTATACCGACGGGGATTGGTATAATCGTACCGGTATGAGGAGGGTCGTTACAGAGATTGGTATCAGAGCCCAAGGTTGAAACTGTACATGGATAGACCATCATCACCACCATATTGCAAAGTCTTTATAGGGAATTGTCCATAAATATAGAAATTACTAATAACGAATGGAAGATAGTTAAGGAAGATAGTTAGAATTAGTAACCTAGATTCTAACTAATTAACTATTTTGCAGATTATGGCTGGACGTGGTAGACGTAATGCTCAGTCTAGAAAGTATGAACAGAACCGCAAGTTAAAGAATTTCGTGAAAGGACTTAAACCATCAGTGAGGACTAGGCTTTTAGAGCTTGATTCCCGTACTTTAGAAGAAGTCCTAGGTGTGGCGACCAAGCAAGAGAATAAAGTGGAATTATATCAAGGAGAAAATGAAGCTCAAAAGGAGGAAGCACCAAAACCATTCCAAAGGCAAGATAGGAAGATGAAGAAACTCATGGAAGGTCAACAATCAACTGTGGCATCAGGCAGCGAGAAGCCCGAATGCATTCATTGTGGGAAGCGTCATGGCGGGAATGCATGTTGGCGAATGGAAGGAAGGTGTCTTAGATGTGGCAGCAAAGATCATCGGCTTAAGGAATGTCCGAACCTGAAGACGAAGTTCATCTCAAGAGATGCTTCATCAGTAATCATAAAGGAACAAGGATTAGTCGGAAATGATCTCGGCGACGTCATTACAGGTACTTGATTCGATCTTCGAGGACGAAGATCTTTTTCAAGAGGGGGAGAGTGTGATACCCTGAATTTTTATTCTTTTATATTATGTGTGGATATTTACTTGTTGTGTGCATAGAATGTGTATTTCACTATGCTTACTATAAATTTTATGCTTCTCATGAACATATGCATGTATAATTATTTGTTGTGTGTATAGTATGTGTATTCAATTGTGCGTATTATAATTTCTATATTCCTTATGAACTCATGCATGTATAAATATGATATTTTTCGTGAGAATGGGCAATTAGCTAAATTGATGTGTATTGTGTATACTAAAATACTAGGCTTGTAATACTTAAGTAATACTATGCATGCTAATCTAATTACCGATGTGCATGTTATGTTTATCTATTTCATGCATAATGTATATAATTATGTTGTAAATGCCTATATATTTATGCATATGATAATTCAAGTATGTGCATGCAAGGATTTCTTTTGTTGTATAGATTATTCATAGATAATATTGTCCATGTAATAGATAATTTGCTATGGACCATGTAAGTATATGTATGCTATTTTCATACAAGTATAAAACATACATAATTGTGCATGCATTATCTAGTTATCAATGTATGTAAATCTCATGCGTATGGTACGTGTTGTACACATAGTAAGAAATTATTATCATACATTTTGTAAATAATCATGAGTTTATTTCCAAACATGCAATATATATTTAAACGTGTGTGAATTATCTAATTATTGAGGTGCCTATTGTATTTAATTATTTTAATGCATGTAGTTAGTATTATGGATGTGCGTATGTATACATACATGTGTTATTCTTGTTTAAATAATATTTATCTACTTTAAGCGTGTTAAATTAATTAGGGTATGTAAAGTACTTGAATGATATTATGCATACAATATTTAACTAATAATGGACACATTTTAATCATAAGTTCATGCGTAATGTATGTAATTATGCAATGTGTACGTATGTGTGCATATGTATGTATTGATGCATATTGTTCTTAATTATGATTAGTGTAAATTGTAATTAATTAAATATTACATAATGCAAGTATTTTATGTGGTAATGATATATGGAATTATTTTTGCATGTACTAAATTATTTTAGTGCTTTTATACATTAAATTTTAGGTTTTCTGGAGTTTCGGCTGCACAGTGCTGCTGGCGGCCAGGACCTGGACGCCAAGGCACTATTGGCGGCCAGACCTGGACGCCAAGACCCAGTGGGCGGCCACCCCCTGGACGTCAACCCCAGTCTGGCGGCCAGACCTTGACGTCAACCTGTCAATTGACTACAACCGATGTTGACGTTGATATCCAGCTGCGTAACGGTTGCAGAATTGTTAATGTCCGTGTTTTGGCTAGTTTCAGATTAGGAAACCCTTCCTAAACCTTTGGTAACCTACCCTAATGCGTACCCCAACCCTTGAACCTATAAAATACCCACTCTTGGATGAGGAAAAGGCTTTCAACATTTGGTGAAAACCCTAGCTCCGAGATGGTGAAAAGCTGATCTTTAGGAGGCCGGATCCATCAACTGGAGGTGTTCCCCGAAGAGCTACTACATCTGGAGGGTAGTCTATACATAGAGGAAGAGATCCCAACTCCGAGGAGCCATCTACATCGACAGGAGAAGGAGATCTAAGGCGTTTCCGAGCACCTTTTTGACAGGGCCGAAAAGGGCTTCACCGACGATTCTGATCTTTGTAGATTTTGTTAAGAGGCAAGTAAACCTAGATCTTGATCCTATACATGTCCCCTAAGTCCTAGGTATTTTTACGGATTTTTCCTCGCGTCCTGGAACCCCGAATTCACCATTGTATGAAAAGTCGTATGTATGTGCTGCTGGGAGCAGGTTGAAGGCAACATAGGTTGCAGTCAAGTTCTTCAGAAGAAGTTGACGGCAACATCCCTTGACGTCTACTTCTTCAGAAACTGAAAGTGTTACTTTTTGATCTTCTTTTGCTGTTTAAATGATTTCTGGACATGGGTATACTTTGAAATTTTTATGGGTGATTGTATACTGTTAGTAGGTCATATCATGAGGTTGCCTAAATTTTCTATGAACCATGTTAATTACTAAAATTCAGTGACTGAGTAATGAGCATGATATGAACATGTTTAAATCTAGTATAAATGGATTTTGTTGTGAATTAGTTTTCATAAATTTTCCGTGACAGATTGAATGTTGGTATTAGGTTTCTATTCTGTTAATGCCTAAACATATTGATATGTCTCATGCTTAATGATATTTCGATAAATATGTCTGAATTCTAGATTTAATTGTAGAAATTATGTTTACTGTTCGAAAAATCTGAAAAATTGCATATGTGACATACTTACTGTTAATGACCTGTGATAAAAATTTAAAATCAAATTGATGACAGCAAGTACAGTTATTAGTTAAACCATGGAAATTGTTCATGTTAGATGTATTAAATTCGATCTTATGCAATTCAGTAAATATACATCATGTTTAAGACTGTAAGGTAAGATGTTTTAATTTTGAAAACAGTAGTACCATGATTGGGTTAACTAAGACATGTGAAATTGATAATTAAGATGTGTAAAGTGATTGAGTATTATATGTAAAATATGTGAATAGGGTGGGAAAATGTGAATAAATAAATGTGTAATAATTGGGCCAAGAATGACACTGCTACCCTAGAGGCATCGAGAGCTGTACATAGAAAAGTCCCTATGGAAGGCTCTACATTGTAAAAGTTTGTCCTAAAGGCATTGGGAAAAACCCGGAGGTGGACAAGTACCACTGGATAGGGTGGAGAGAGCTTCTCCCGGTCTGCGCAGTTACCAAGATTCACCACTTCATTGCCTAGGTGGTGGGTATGTGATATGAGTTGTGTTATGAGTTATGTGTTATGAGATGTGATGAGTTATGAGTATGAGATATTTGTTGTGTCCCCTAAAAGGTAGTTAGGACTATGTGTCATGGCATTTTAAGTAATTGGAATATGTATAAAGTGTAAGATTATATGCGAATGTGGCACATGATGAGTGCAAATGATATGACATGTGATAAATGAAAACCTAAGAGTAAATGATGTGAAGAATATGTGAAAAGATATGTAAGAGACAGTTAATGTTATTGAGAGTATACTTGCATGTGAAAACCGATGTAGTAATGCATAATGTTCATGTTTCCATGCATTAATTACCTCATTTGCAATATCATGCTTATCATTATGTCATGTAGCTTATTGTTCTTCATGTAATAGTGTATGTGAATAAACATGAGTAACCACGTCAATTATGCAACATGAAAGATAAACATGTAGAATTGTGAATTGAATAAGATAACATATGAACAAATGTAAATCCATGTAATTGAATGTAATTCATGACAAAACAGCAAGCAAAATGTGAAATTAAATATGAAAAGTGCATGTGAAAAGTGAATAGTCATCATATTAGTTTGTTCATTCCTTTATGTCTAATTCTATGTTCCAGTTGTAGAAATATGTCATGAAATGAATTAATGTGGAAATGAAGGGATCATGTTATGTGTTAAGTGTAGAAAATATGTACAAGTGTATAATAATAGTATCCATGATTTAGAATAAACATATGAGAGAATGAAGCATGTCTAGGTGATTAAAAATGTGTTGATAGCTAAGAGTATGTTCCATGTGTTTGGGAGTTTAAATAGTAGTATGTATTTATGAGTGTTTAATAGCTTAATGTGAATGTGATATGTTTAAGATTAAGTCTTTGTTTTACTTGCTGAGTCTTTGGACTCACCCTTGCTTCGGCGTACAGGTTGACAGGTATCCCGTGCTAGAGGGAGATACGCTATCTTGGAGGAGAGGCTTTTGAGGAGCAAGTAGTAGTTGTAGTTTTCCTTTTATAGTTGAATAAAAATGTTATTTGGACAATGTAGCTCTTTCATCATGTAATAATGTGGACATTGTCGTTCTATTTTTGCACTATATAGATTGTGGAATATGGGATGGTGATGGACTAAGTTAAATTGTTGTATTTATTCCGCTGAAATCAATTGCTATTTACGTACTTTTCAACCTATCGGCTAGTGTTGGGTCTTATCCCACTGTAATGACGCTCTTTATACCGACGGGGATTGGTATAATCGTACCGGTATGAGGAGGGTCGTTACAATACTGATCTACAAATCTTCATGCTCTGACAAAACTAAGGCATTCAGACTAATCCTAGTCATGAAACATGGATTGGCAAGAATTTCAACATTTCATGCTTACACATTCATGGTATAAAATTTCCTACATTCACCATCATACATCACACTCATCCACACACCACAATTGACAATGTACATAGAGTATAGGGTTACCTTATATCCTCATCACGAAAACCATACCGAAATTAGTGTATAGGAAGGGCAGAACAGGTCACTGTTCTGTCCAGAGGAACTTGGCGGTGGTCTCTGGCCGCTGACTCATGGTCAGCGACATGGTCGATGGACGCCTAGCATGATATCGGCGTCCATTGACCTTGCCATCAATGCAGGTCTGTGCAGAAACATAGACCCGAGCTCTCAAACTTGGGTGAATGGGAGGGTCTAGGACTCGAGGAAAAATCCATAAAAATAATAGAAACGACCTAGACACATACGGGAACATCATGGATAGGTCACTTGCCTTTTAAAAATTGCACCAAGGGATCTAGGGCTCGGTGAAGCTCTCCTTGGGCTGTCCCAAGAAGCCTCCAAATGAACTCTCCTCCAGGTTCTTGAGCGAGATCCACAGCAAGCCGAGGTCGGGGAAGCCTTCCTCGATGATCCTTCTAGCCTCCAGTTGCAGTGGAACGCCGGATCAAGCTTCAGAAGTTCGGATTTTTGGGTGAAAAGGTGGGGTTTTCCTCAGTTTCTCTCTAGGGTTTTTTCTTTTCTCTTTTCTCCTCTTGCAAGGGTGAAGAGAGGAGTGGGAAGAGGCCATTTCGGGTTCAGACATAAGGAGAGCCTCTCTCCCACTCATAGGGTGACTTGACAGCCCTCAGAGCCGTTGGGGACAGCCCCCCAATGGCTGGCTTTCTTGTTTCAGAAGTTTGCAGCTCTGCTGTGCATGCAGGCCAGAGAGATTGGCGTCCATATCGCTGGACGCCCGGATTAGTGTTGGCGTCCATGTCTAGACGCTGACACCACCTCAACGGCCTGGGGTTGACGCCAAGATGGCCTTCGGCCAGAACTCTAAAATATGCAGAAAACATGCATACCATGCGTATATACATGCAATATGTATATGGTATTATATCCATACTATCACCATGCAATACATACATTATTTATATTTAATATAAACACATGCACACGTACTTGTACTAATTAATACGTACGTAAATATGTACATACATACTCAAGCACAAATACACAAATACAATTAATGCGACGGAAATTCGAGGCCTTACACACTAAGCCTAAGTGTTGACACTGTCAACTTTCATTAAAGAAATTTTTCTTAGTACACATTGTATTATATATATATATATATATATATATATATGTATCATACTGACTCCAACTCTCCATAAGTCGAAGTCTCACTCCGACTTCTAGATAGTCGAAGTCCACAATAATTATTATTTTAATATCACATCGATTACAGTTAACTTAAACACTGATTCTGAGTCCACATCGATTACTGTTCTGTCAACATCGATTGCATGAACATGGATTACACATTCATATCGATTACACTAGAACATTGATTGTCTTTCACATCGATTACCTTAGAAACATTGATTACATTAGAACATCGATTATTCTTCACATCGATTACACTTTCACATCGATTACATTAGAACATCAGTTGTCTTTCACATCGATTATCTTAGCAACATCGATTACATCAATTAGACTTAAACATCGGTTGTCTTTCACATCGATTGCATTAGAACATCGATTGTCTTTTACAATGATTACCTTTCACTCAAACATTGATTGCTTCTATATCTCACATTGATTACTGTTATTTTGATTGATCTCACTCCGACTCTTTGAAAGTCGAAGTATAACATCAATTTCCTGATCATCTACACTTAGATGTTTTTTAAGTATCTGTTATTATTTTTGCAAAAATGTTAATGTATTCTTAGTGCAATTAATGTTCTAATCATTATGGAATTATTTAATGAACTATATGAACGCATGATGTGCACTATGTTACTTTCTGTGTGTTATCTGAATAATAATATTTAAATAAGCTTTGTACTACTCTATTCTTCTGTTTAATGCTTAATGTCATTTCCAAATATCAGTTTCATTGTTTATCTTTTTAGAATGCTACAGGTCTCTCAAAAACATGTGCTAGCATGCTTCATAATATCCAGTTTCCAGATTTTAAGGAAAAGTTCCCTTTGCAGCCGTACTGCGTGCCAAGCAGGTGTCCATTCCTCTTGAATGCTCACCTAACCATGTACTGCTTAAAGGACAGACTGTTTGTCTGAAATTGATAGATATCTATTAGAAACTACTTGTCCCTTACCTTCTTATATTTGTTTATATCTTTCAAGACTAACCCCAAGAAATGGAAAAGACATGGTATGGTGTTTGCAAAAATTCAGGAAAAGATATCTGAAGAAGAGCCATGTAGCTATCAGCATAGCTTGAAGCCGTTGAGACTTAAGGGCTGAAGATCTGATGATGGACATCTCAGAAGTCTCCAAGTCCCAAGACCCAACGTTCAATTTCAAACGGCTATTTTAAAATGGGAAATAAAATATTGAAGCATATATATGAAGCTGAAGTTTTTAAAGATAGAGAGAAGACCACGAACAATACAAGAAGAGACATAGAGTGTATGAACATACACGACCACATTCCACACTCAGCAAGAAAACAGAGAAGCGCACGAGATCTGAAGAGAGCCAGTAGATTCAAGCTTCAACTTCTTGCTCTCTTACTTTTAGGTGTTCTTGGGTGGCATTTGTACTTCTAGATTCTCTCAGTCCGCCATCCTTGAGTCAAAAAGAGTTAGAGATTTCAATCCCATTTGTAATCTCTTTCTGACCGTCTGTGTTTGCTTATCTTTCAGAGCAGACACACCAGTGTTCTTTTGTGTTATAACCAACAGGGGGTTTGTTTCCTATAGTGCCCCTCTGTGAAGGGAAGACCTACAGTTGTAGGTGGTTGTAATACCCCTCTGTGAAGGGAAGACCTATTGGGGTGAGTATCAGTGAGTTGCTTTTGAGCTCGTAAAAGAAGCACCTGGCTGAGGTGAAACAGTGGGTTGCCTTCTTACCCGGAAAGAGAAGAAGATTTGCTTTGGTGCAAGTGGGTTGTAATACCTCTCAAGTTGAGAGAAGGCCAAGTGTTCTTGGCAGTTAGTGAAATCCCAAGGGGTGCTTGGGGACTAGACGTAGGACTCCTGATTGATAGAAGGGCTGAACCAGGATAAATCTCTATGCACTTTGTGTGATTGATTCTGCCAAGTTTTTCACTTGTTTCACACACACTACATTAAGTACAAACATTACTATCTAGTGTTATCTATTTTCAGATAAAGTTTTAATGTTCAAGAAGTCCTATTCACCCTCCTCTAGGACATATAAAGCGCCATTCTGATCCAACAAGAAGGTTTCATTGGATGCTCTTATTCCCCTCTAATTCTTTTCTTGGGGGGCTGAGGAGACTCAAAAAAATTCAAATGCCACTTCGGCAATAAGTCAAAGACTGCTAGCCTGGAAACAAGTTTAAGATTGCTAGTACAGTAACATGTCGAGGACCACTAGTACGGCAACAAGTCAAACATTGCCAGTTGGCAACAAGTTGAAGACTGTTGGCTTGAAAGCAAGTTGAGGACCAAAAGCCATGTAGAAAGTATTGACCTCCGGCAGCGGATCAAGTCAAGAAGACCTTGATGCTGGACAATGCCTGGAGCCGAGTACCTAGTCACCAGGTGCCTAGGGTGTCGGATCACCTTGGCACCCAGAGTGCCAGATCATCTTGGCCTCCTGGTGCCGGATCACCCAGTGATGTCAAATTAGGCTCACATGTTATACATGTTGAGCACTCATTTGTGCACATTTAAGTAAAGCATTACTTATTGTTTTGAGTATGACAAAATCCTATTTTACTTAACAAATCTATGATTAGAATTACTTGTACTCTAGATTTCATTTTGTTGTCGACAAATCTCTCTTAGTTGTCAACATATTTCTCTTATGTGTTGACACATGTTTTCTATCTGTCGACACATGTCTTCTATCTGTCAACATATGTTTTCTATCTGTCGACACATAATTTACTTCAAAGTGAATATTTTTCTATGGCTACATCGACTACAGCATATGTATCATAGGCAATCAAAGTCTACATTGATTACTATCTAAGACTTCTATCGATTGTTATATAAATGTTCCGATTACTAAAGACTTACATGATCAGTTGAAGTTCAAATCTGACTCCTGGCTAGTCGAAGTACGACATCGATTGGTGAACAAGTTTCAACAATCAAAGTCCACTCTGACTCTTGACCAGTCGATGATCCACATCGATTAACATTATGTTTATTGCGATTGATGAACATCACATTGATTAATGTTATTTTTGTTGCGATTAATGAACATTACATTGATTAATGTTATATCGCATCGATTGCTCTATTATTGTTCTGATTAGTGAGTGTTTCACATTGATTGGTATTATATCTTCTGATTAGTTAACTATACATAATTTATGTTTTAATTATTGACCAAATGTTCATTTATCATATTGATTGGTGCAATATTCTTTCAATTAGTGAACAAAGGTTAAGTTATCTTCCGAGAACTATTATATCTTCACTTCGACTCTAGTCCAGTCGAAATGCTTTCTCAATTGCTTAGATTTTTCTAAGTGTTTGAGATTCGAAGTCTGTTTTTGACTTCTCTTTACGAGATTAAGAGTTGAAGTTCAAATTTTCATTTCCCTCCTTTTTTCTCTTAAACTCAAAACTATTATCATTCTTAAGGGAACGTAGCTTGTCTTGTCAGATCACAACCTCTGTTGTTAACATCTCTTAAACTGACAAATCGTTTAGCTAGCTTTTGCCGCCAAATAGGTGAACCATTTTTGATAAGCTTTCTTCTCACTTTCCTCTTGAAGGTCTTGACCTTGAACTTATCATCCTCTACAGACTCAAGGGGTCTCTTGGGCCTAGACTCCTGCTGGGGTTCCTGCTCCTGTTGAATCTTCTCAACTGCTGCTGCTGCTGGAGGCTCTTCTAAAACTGACTCTTGTTGTTGCTCAACCTTCTGCTGAAATACCACAATAGCTAGTTGAGAGGGAACTTCTTGTGGTTCTGGCTCTTGGTCCTGCTGCTGCTCAGATAGGTGCTCAAACTGCTGAGATTGTTCTTTCTCAGACTGTTGATGCTCTGCCTGTAGCTCAGGCTCCTTTTGTTGCTCATGTACTAGCTCTTCAGGCTCTAACTCTTGAGGTCCTTGTTGATGTTCTTATTCTTGAGCTTGCTCTTTTTGCTGTTGAGGGGATGAGGGCCCTGAAGGCTGAGAAGTGCCCTTGTTCCAATGGAGTAGATGCAAGGATATCATCATGTGCTACTCTTTTTCCTCTTATATCTCTTAAGACTTCATTTATTGTTTCTTCAGGTGCATCTGATTCAGGAAGTGAAGAGGAAACATGAAATTATTCTTGTTGCTCTTGAATCTGAACTGGGACTTCTGTTTTGACTTCTTCTTCTATGGGTTCTACTTCCTACTGAGCTGCTTAAGAGGATGAGGCGATATGTATCTCATCTGGATATGTTTCATGAGAACACTAAGGCACTGAATCTTTCATCCATAAATTTTGACTTTTATTGACTAAGGTGTAATGGCTTCTCCTCAAGGTTGACAAGCCAATTTTATCCTTGATTCCAACAGAGATTTCTTTACTCAAATCCACTGAGAACCTTTTAAAAATCAAGGTAAGCAGAGGTCCATAAGGAAGGAACTCCTACAGATCTTTTGAAGCTATCATCTTTTCCAAAATAACTACGGGCAAATTTACTCTATGCCTCTGAATGGCCCAAAACAACAAATTTCCATCCCTGGAGGTTATGGAGGAATGGGTTCCTGCCCTTGGAGTCACAATATTTGAGATAACTGAATGGAGGAGTCTCTTTTCTGCTGACAATTCATTTACTAGAAGACCTTTCTTGCAGACTGTTGTCAGACTGCCAATAATCCCCAATTTCTGCTTTTCCAAAGGCACAACCTCACTAAGCTTGTGCCCGGAATTTGGACATTCCAAAATTTCCACCAACAGCTCTTCAGATACAGTGATCTTGGTCCCTTTGACATATCTTGACACTGAGTTTCCAGACACTTGAAGGGAAACATAGAAAGCTTTATTGGAGTTTTCTACAGGGGATTCAGAAATTTGACAAAGCTTGGTCCAGCCCATAGCATCTAGGGTTTCTTCTACCCAAGACAAACTACCACTCAAATGGGAGAAGTCTACCACTTTCCCTGGACAGATAGGAATCTTAGCAAGACGTTGGAGTTGCTCAGGAGTCAACTGGGCATCTTCCGGAGCCCTAGATGAAGCCATCTAGATAGAAGGAAGTGGAGAGGGCTCAGGGAACTATCAAAGGAAAGAGAGAAATGTAGTAGGGAGTTCAAGGAACCTACATTTCTTCAGAGAAAATGGAGGTTTCGAAGTTGCCCAGAAGACCTTCGTCGGAGAATAGTAAAGGCGCAAAGAGGAGGAAGAAGACAGAGGAGTTGGAGACGAAGTTTGAAAAGGGTGTCTTCGCATAAGGCAAGGGTTTTCTTAAATAAAGAGAGAGAAAGTAACTGACCAGAGATTTCAGGGTGAACGGATGAGATTGATTGATTGGACAGTTTCGTCATAAATGCGTCCGTTTAAAAATTAGTTTCAATTATACAATTTTTAATTGAAAGCGCCTTTTCAAACTTTAACTTAATAAGTCGGATTGTGTATTCAACTTTATCAATCGAATGCAGGATTTATACATGAGTCAGATTGTGTCTCCGACTTCACCAGTCGCAGTGTTGAGACTTAGAAATTTTCACAAGAAGGTTTTCACAGACAATTCAAAAAAATGAGATATTTCACAGTAGTTTCTTAACATATAGCTCAAGTATTATTTTACTTTGAAAATTTAATCAGGATTGCACATACCTATTTCTCTTCTAATAGATGTGAATCTGTCCTCAGGAAGAGATTTTGTAAAATTATCAGCAAGTTGATTTTCAGTAGATACAAATTCAAGTAGAATATTTCCATTACTTACATGGTCCCTGATGAAGTGATGTCTAACCTCAATGTGCTTTGTTATTGAGTGTTGGATAGGATTCTTAGTCAATTTTATTGCGCTTGTGTTGTCACACAGCATTGGAATTTCTTGAAGTTGATGACCATAGTCTTCTAATTGATGTTTGATCTACAAAAGTTGAGTACAGCAACTTCCAGCTGCAATGTATTCAGCTTCTGTAGTGGATAATGCCACAGAATTCTACTTCCTAGAAGACCAAGAAATCAAGCACCCTGCAAGAATTTGACAAGTACCACTGGTGCTTTTCCTATCTATTTTACATCCAGCATAGTCAGCATCACTATATCCAATTAACTTGAAATCTGAACATCTGGGATACCATAATCCTAATTTACTGGTATTTATAAGATACCTAAAAATTCTTTTAACAGAAAGAATACGAGATTCTTTTAGATCATCTTGGAATCTTGCACACAAACAAACACTAAACAATATGTCTGGTCTATTAGCAGTAAGATAGAGTAGTGATCCTATCATTCCTCTATAGACCTTTTGATCTACCTTTTTACCAAGAGGATCACTATCTAACTTAATTCTTGAGCTCATGGGTGTTCCTAATGGCTTACATTTGTCAAAACCATACTTAGAAAGTAAATCTAAAATGTATTTGGTTTGACAAATGTGAGTTCCTTCCTTGGTCTCCTTGATTTGCAACCCAAGAAAATAATTAAGCTCACCCATCATACTCATTTCAAATTCACTTTGCATCAGATTTTCAAAGAACTTACAAAGTGATTCATTAGTAGAACCAAAAATAATGTCATCAACATATATTTGTACAATCAAGATTCCATCTGAAAATTTCTTTATAAATAGTGTGCTATCAACTTTACCTCTAACAAAATCATGTGATATAAGATAAGCACTCAATCTTTCATACCAAGCTCTTGGGGCTTGTTTTAAACCATATAGTACTTTCTTTAAACGGAAAACATGATTAGGATATTTAGTATCTTCAAATCCTGGTGGTTGCTCAACATATACTTCTTCTTTTATGAAACCGTTTATAAAAGCACTTTTGACATCCATCTAAAATAAGTTAATATTAAGAGAACATGCATATGCTAATAAGATTATGATTGCCTCTAATCTAGCTACTAAGGCATAAGTCTCATCAAAGTCTATGCCTTCCTCTTGAGAATGTCTTTGAGCTATAAGTCTGACCTTATTCCTAGTGATTGCTCCTGATTCATCTATTTTATTTCTAAAAACTCATCTGGTTCCAATGACTGGATGGTCAGAAGGTCTAGGGACAAGAGTCCATACTTGGCTGCGTTGGAACTGATTAAGTTCCTCTTGCATAGCAAGGATCTAAGATTCATCACCCAGTGCATCATCGATTGTCCTAGGCTCAATTTGAGAAACTAAACCAGAAAAATCACAAGGAATTTGCATACCTCTTGTTCTTACCCTATCTTGAGGATTACCTATGATATTTTCCCTTGGATGATCTCGATGATACCTTAGTTCTCTAGGTAGTCCTTCTTGTGGTTCTTCTTGCTGTTGAAGATCTTCTAATGGAGGATCTTCCTTTTCTTCTTCTTTTTTTCTTCTTCAAGAGAAGTTCTTTCTAGATCCCTGCACAACTCTTCAACACACTCTTCTTCTTCTTCTATTCTTTTAATAGAAGGGTTAGTTTCATCAAATAAGATATGCACAGATTGTTCTATAGTTAATGCTCTTCTATTGAAGACATTGTAACCCCTAGGCTTTGAAATATATCCTAACAGAAATCCTTCATCACTTTTAGCATCTAATTTTTCTAAGTTATCCTGACCATTATTTAAAATAAAACACTTACAGCCAAAAGGTCGAAGATGATTGATATTGGGCTTCTTTTCCTTGTAAAGATCATATGGGGTCTTCTTTAGAATAGGTCTGATCATGCATCGGTTGATGATGTAGCAAGTTGTATTGACTGCCTCTGCCCAGAAATATCTTGGTAAATTGTATTCGTTCAAAATAGTTCTAGCCATATCTAGCAGTATTCTATTTTTCCTTTCTGCTACTCCATTCTCTTGAGGTGTTCTTGGTGCTGAAAAGTTGTATTCAATTCCATTGTCTTCACAGAACTTCATGAACTCTTCATTCTTGAATTCTCCACCATGATCAGATCTGATACTTATAATCTGAAATTTCTGGTTTTTCTGAACTACCTTGCTGAATTTCAGAAATGCTTGAAAGGCTTCTGATTTGGCTTCCAGGAAGGACACCTAAGTGTATCTTGAGTAGTCATCCACTATCACATAGCCATACACTTTTCCTCCAAGGCTGACTGTCCTTATAGGTCCAAACAGTTCCATGTGAATTAACTCCAAAGGTTTGGAAGTTGTAACAATTGTCTTGGACTGAAATGAAGTCTTGGTTTGCTTTCCTTTTGCACATGCTGAACATATTCCAGACTTCTTTACTTTCATTGGAAGACCTTTAACAAGACCATGCTTTATCAATTTCTTGATGACTGAAGTGCTTGCATGACCAAGTCTTCTATGCCACAAATCAGACTCTTCACTTTTGGTGGTTGCAAGACATAAATTCACTTCTTTTAATTCTTCTAATTGTAAAGTGTACAAATTCTTCACTCTTTGAGCTTCGAACACAATCTTGTTGTTCTTTTGAATAACACATTTATCATTCTGAAAATTTACTGAATGGCCTTTATCACACAATTGACTGATGCTTATCAGATTATGCTTTAAACCTTCTACATACATGACATCTTCAATCAAATTCTTTTCCTTAGTACCAACTGTCCCACATCCTAGCACTTTTCCTTTTCCATTATCACCATAGGTGAATTGACCAATTTCATCTCTAAAACTTTCGAACAACTTCCTATCTCCCGTCATATGCCTTGACCATCTACTATCCAAATACCATTTGGATGCCCTCAGCCGACCCTGCAGATAAAATCAAGTTGTAACTTTTGGTACCCAAATTTTCTTGGGTCCTTGATGGTTAGTTTTAGGAATCCAACGTAAGTGTCTAGTGGTGCATGTGATGAAAGTGTGTCCTAATTGATTGCAGTGACTACAGCATAATTCAAAAGCATTCTTAATATGTGCAATGTTGTTAAATTTTTGTTTCTATTTGTAAACATGTTGATTTACCTTTTTAGAATTTTTAATTCATTTTTCTGCTACAAATTTAGGGGTTGGATACACTTCAGGATGAATAATATCTTCTTCATTCAATGGGGGTGTGTATTCTAATCCATATTTCTTATTACCTACCCTAGATCCTTTTATCCTAACAAATAAGGAGGTTTTGTAGTTGGAAATCTTTTCTATAGTAGCTTTCAGGTAATTATTTTCCTCTTTTAGTTTTTCTTCATCCTTAAATTCCTTAAGGTTTGATTCAATTTCCAAAATCTTACTATTTTTATTTTTTAAATCTTCGCACAGCAATTCATTAGCTCTTTTGGTTTTAGTTAAACTTTTATTTAACCTTTCTGCTTCACTCTTTATAAAGGTATTAGCCTTTTCTTGATTTAGTAAGTTTAGTTTAACTGTTTTCATTTGCTTAATTATTGTTTTAAATTTTCATACAGTTCATTAAAAGTATCTTCAAGATTGTCAGAATCCGATTCAGAACAGGAGGTAAAGGAGGTTTCAGAATTTACCTGCTCTAGTCCTGCCATGAGGGCTAGATTTGCCTTTTCTTCCTCTTCGGATTCCGAGCTTGAGGATTCTGAACAGGTAACTTCTTCGTTGTCCCATGTTGCTGCCATTGCCTTCTTTTTGTATTTTCAGAATCACTTTTCTTTGCCTTTCTTCTTGTCGGATCTTTCTGCTTGATCCTTTTTCTTTAGCTTGGGACATTCAGATTTGTAATGTCCAAGTTGGTTGCACTCATAGTAAGTTGGCTCCTTCTTCTTGTCTTTCTTGAAAAATCTCTTGGAGCCGAACTTCTTTTTCTTTGCAAGGATTTTCTGCAACTTTCTTGAAAGCATAGCCTCGTCATCACTATCATCTAACTTTTCTTTAGAATCTTTAGATGAAGAGGAATCTGCAATCTTCAAAGCATTTGACATTTTCTTTTTCGAAGAATTTTCAGCAAATCTCCATATTAATTTCATGAGCCATGAGGGAACCAATTAGCTTATCAATGGATAATTGAGTTAAATCATGTGCTTCCTCAATGGCCGTAACTTTAGGAGTCCAAACATTAGTAAGAGATCTTAAAATTTTCCTAACTATTTCTTCATTAGTTAAGATTTTTCCTAGAGAGCTTAATCCTACTATTATGTTTAAAAATCTGTTATACATCTGAGTTATATTATCTGTTGGAAGCATTTTGAATTGTTCATATTGTGACACAAGAATATCTATTCTAGTTTGTTTAACCCTATCAGTACCTTCATATGTTACTTGGAGTTTGTCCCACATTTCTTTTGTTGTTCTACAAGCCGATAGCCTATTGAACTCTCTTTTAGAAAGTGCACAACAAAGATAGTTTTTAGCTTTGTAGTTTAATGACATATTTCTTTTATCAGCTAGTGAAAGACCAGAAGAGGAGGTCTCACCAATGATTTGGAAATCACCTTGTTCTATTAGCTGCCATAGGTCGAAGTCAGTTCCTCTGATGAAGCACTCCATCCGCATCTTCCAATATTGATAGTCCTTACCATCAAAGAATGGTGGTCTTGTAACAGAATGGCCTTCATAGTTATGAGCTTCAGCTGCCATTTCTTCTCAAATCTTTTAGATTCTTCTGAGAAGACCTCGTTCTGATACCACTTGTTGGATCGAAATGGCACTATAGATGTCCTAGAGGGGGGCTGAATAGGACTTCTTGGCTTTATAAATTTTCTTCTGAAATTGCACAACACTAAATAAATTCGTTAGTACTTAGTGTGGTGTGTGTGATTCAAGTGTGAACTAGGCGGAAACAATCACACAAATATGCACAAGGATTTATCCTGGTTCGGCCCTTCCTACATGGAAGTCCTACATCCAGTCCTCAAGCCAACCACTTGAGATTTCCACTATTTGCCAATAACTTGGCCTTCTCTCACCCTTGAGAGGTAATACAAACCCACTTGCTCCCAAGCAAGTCTTCCCTAAACAGGGGTACAAAAGAACTGCCTTCCACAAGGCCTTCCCTTCACAAGAGGGGTAAGCAGGAACACACCTTCTACTGAAATTACACAGAAGAAAGAAATAAATGACTCTTGTGTGTTTGCTTCAAGAATGAGCAAAAACACACAATTCAGAAAGGTTAACAGATTGGAGTTGAAACTCAAATTCTTTCTGAATGAGCAAGGTGGACTTCAGAAAAAGTATGAAATTACAGATTGCCACCCGGACACAAGACTTCTGTGGAAACAAGGAGAGCTGATGAGTATCTTGCTGAAAGGGGAGCTCTCCAACTTGTGGCTTGGAAGAGGGCTTGTGAGATTTCTTGGCTTGAGAGAATTGTAAGTATTGAGCTCACTGGAGTTGAATTCCACTTGATATCTCTGTATCTATTCTTCTTTCAAACTTCAGCTTCTTTTATATAGCTTCAAAATATAGCCTTTTGAAAGATGGCCGTTGGAATTTGGTCGTTTCAAGAGAGCTCTGGATCCTTTGGATTTTGCAAGGCTTCTTGTCCATGGGTCCTTCTATCTTGCTTCTTTCCAATGTCTTCAGACGAGGGTTGAGGCTTCATAGCTAGAGGATCAACTTCTCATTAAATGGACTATGAAGGTAGCATGCTGAAAACGTGCTTTAATAAATGTCTGCAGCAAAGACAAGACAAAAGGAAGAGTATCTCCATACCTTTGAGGTAGGTGAGTCAGAGAGAAAAAGAAGAGGTATAGAAACCTCATATAGGCATGCTTTTCAGATAGAAAGAAGGACAGACAGTTGTACTAAGAAGGTAAGGTATGGGTCTGACAGTGGTAGATGAGCCTCTGTCAGATGCCATGCGCCTGAAATGTAATAAATGCACTATCTCTTATGTATCCACAAACTCCGGATCATTTTCATGAAGTAAACAACTCAGTTTGAATAAAGAGTTGCAAAAATAATCTAAACATTTTTAGATGAATAGTTTAAGTATAATATGTCTTATCTTGTCAGAAAAATAATAATAAAATAATGATATTTTGATGGATCAGCAAAATATTTGATCATTGAAATGTTTATTAGAAATAATGTCAAAAGATGATTAGGAAACAAGATTACACTAATTGTTGAACTGGAAGGTTCAGAGAAACACCAAGTACAGAACTGACAGTGAAGTCGGATACAAAGGAATATGCAATTCGACTGTGGAAGTTGAAGATTGATTCGACTTCAATAGATATTATACTAGAATACAAGTTTGGAATGAAAAGAATGATTCGACTTCTGAGAAAGATTATATTCAACTCTAGAAGTCAAAGTTGAAACTAGAATAATTCGACTGTTGGAGAAGTTAGGATTTGACTTCTGAGGAAATAAAGGCAATTCGACTTTAGAAGTCAGATACTGAGGAATTAGAGTTCTGAAGCATGCGACTGTAGGAGTCGAAGTTGACAGTCGGATTATGTAGTTAACTTTATGAAGTATTCGACTGTATAAGTCGGAGTTGACAGTCGAATTACGAATATTGGTGTGGACTTGGAAAAAATCCTGAGATGGAGTTTGTCACACTATATATATATATATATATATATATATATATATATATATATATTGTGATATATATTTGATATATTTACTCTGTAGAAAGTCTATTTAAAAGTTTTGTCATAGCAAAAACATGATATATGCTAAGTCTACAAAATCTTAGATTTTTTTAGGGGTAGTTGCTCAACGGTTATATGGACAATCCTTTATCATTCTAGTTGTGCTATTTTCTTGTGAAAAGTGCTATCGTTCTCTTGTTATCATGTGACATTACTATCGTGACTATATTTGATCATTCTATCTAGTTACCATGTTTTACAAGACATTAATCACTTAAAGCATGTCTGTCTCATGAGATATTAAGTCCTACTGAGCGTCATCGCTTATCCTACACTATTTATTATATGTGTTTCAGGTGAGTTCGATGGGAACTACCCCACGCTCGGGGATGGGGAAGAGCAAGAGCAAGAGTGACCTGACATTTCGACAACCAATCATGTTAGTAGTTAGTTAGATAGTTAGTAGTTGTTTTTATTTGAATAAAGTACTCTGGGCTTATAGTTTTAACTCTGAATTAGTGAATGTAATAGAATTAGCGGAATTATCAATAAAGTTAGTTCGTTTGACATTATTCCAATTGTGTAATGGTTTGATGTCTATTTCTCGCTCTATACTATTTATTTAACTGTTTACCGCTCTGATATTCTGCGTCAGAGCGTTACAGCTGAAGACATTGAAGACTGAAGATTCTATATAAAGCAATCGAAGCCATTGAAGGGGGGGGGAAAGGATGTAACTTAGATAGATATGCACAGACAAACAAGCAATAGAGATTACATGTGAAGAAACCAAGCTCATCTGTTCAAGCCTTCAACTAGTCTTCGGCCATGTGGACACTCCATAAATTATTCTTCCAATCCACAAAAAGTCAGAAAGAGAATAGTGCCTTCTAGTGTCATCATTCTAACTCTCTTTCTGTCTATGCTTGTTCATTCTCTGAGCATCACCTATTGTGCAACTATCAATGTTTGTAACCTGCAGGGGGTTTGTTCCCGGTTGTTCTCCTTTAGTAGAAGGGAGGGCCTACTTGTTGTAGGAGGTTTCTTGTCCCTTTGGTAGAAAGGTGGGCCTACTCATTGTAGGAGGTTGTATGCCGCTCTTTGAAGAGAAGACCAAGGTTGCTCGGGGTTAGTATAAAATCCAAAGAGTTACTTAGAGACTGGACGTAGGAATCCTGTTTGGAAGAAGATCCAAACCAGGATAAATCCTTTATCCTTTGTGTATGTGATTGCTTCCACTACTTTTATTTTTATCTCACACATCGCACTAACTTCTAACAACGCCTTGAGTATTTTCAAATCTAATTATTATTTGCATATTGTTTCAAAGATAGTCCTATATACCCTCCTCTAGGACATCTCTGCTCCATTTCGATCCAATAAGTGGTATCAAAGTTGGTTCTTCTCCAAAGAATCAAACGGTTTGAGAAGAGATGGCTGCTGAATTGCACAACCTCGAAGGTCAATCTGTGACAAGGCCACCATTCTTTGATGGTGAAGACTACCAGTATTGGAAGATGAGAATGGAATGCTTCATACGCAGTACAGATTTTGATATGTGGTAGGTAATAGAGCAAGGTGATCATATTATTCTCATTGAAAGTTCATTTGAGTGGTCATTAGCTGATAAGAGGCATATATCTCTAAATTACAAAGCTAAAAATTATCTTTACTGTGCACTTTCTAAGAAAGAATTTAATAGAGTGTTTGCATGTAAAACTACTAAAGAAATGTGGGATAAATTAAAAATAACTTATAAAGGTACAGATAAGGTAAAACAAATTAGGATAGATATTCTTGTTTCGCAATATAAACAATCTAAAATGCTTCCTAATGAAAATATTACTCAAATATATAATAGATATACTGATATAACATATGGCTTAAGTTCATTGGGAAAACATTACACTTATGAAAAAGTAGTTAGAAAAATACTTCGATCTCTAACTCAACCATGAACTCTAAAAGTAACAGCTATAGAAGAAGTCAATGATTTAACTGAACTTCCTCTATATAAATTAATAGGATCTCTCATGGCACATGAAATTAATATGGAAAAATTTTCTGAGGGTTCTTCGAAAAAAAAACGTCTAATGCTTTGAAAGTTGTAGCTTCCTCTTCATCTTCCTCCTCTTAAGATTTGAAAGAAAATTCTAAAGACAGTGATGATGAAGCTATGATATCAAGAAAACCTCGAAAAATACTTGCCAAGAAGAAGAACTTTGGATCCATAAGACATTTCAAGAAAGAGAAGAAAAGCAAGGAACCAACTTGCTACTCATGCAAGCAGCCAAGACATCTCAGGTCAGAGTGTCCTAAGCTCAAAAGTAAAGATCGGGCTAAGAAATACTAAAAGAAGAAGGTTAAACACTAATAGAAAAAACAAAATTTCCAATGGAAAAAAATACGTTGAAAATTCGTCAGAAGAGATGCTTTCTGACGACAACCAGTTGAAAAACATCTGTCGGAAAAAATGCATCAGAAATTTTTGACGGATACAATATCCGTCAAAAAACCTGTCAATAATTCTAACAAAACTAACCGTCGGAATAATATACTTCCAACAGCTTTACCGGTGGATAAAATCCATCGAAAATTCCGACGGACGATCGTCCATCAAAAAGTCTGTCGGAACTTCCGACGCTTTTAATGATGGAAAAAAGCGTCGGAAGTGGGAAACTTCTGAGGAAAATTTTCTATCGGAGAATCCGTCGAAACTTCCAACAACTTTGTCGACGAAACAAACCGTCAGAAGTATGATATGCCGATAGTTTTTCTGATGGAATATTTCTATCAGAAAAGTCATCAAAAATTTTGTTTTTATTTCTTTTTGAAACACAAAAAAATAACAAACACAATAAACCTGCTAAAAAATATTCATAAACATAAAATCATCAATAATAACAAATATTACATGAACATCCACAACAATAGAGAAACTCATTCACTCTCGCTATGGGTTAAATCATAGCTTAGGCAACAATAAGGCTACATGGTATCCCAACTTCTATAGTTTTTTATAGAAACCTCAAATTTACCTCTTATTTTTGGAAAGGGCTAGAATCATCTCTATTAACTAAACTAAACTTCAATACAATTTTTCACCCTCAGACAAATGGTCAGACTGAGTAGACTAATCAAATAGTAGAAGATATATTTAGGGCACGTATGATCAACTTTGGAGGCTACTCGAACGAGCACCTACCACCAATTGAGTTTGCATACAGTAATAATTATCATTCAAGTATCCAGATGGCTCCATTTGAGACATTGTATTGCAGGAGTTGCAAATCATCTATATGTTGGGAAGAGTTAGGAGAGACACAAAGGTTGGCCCTTATACTATTCAAAATACAACTAGGAGTACCCAGATCGTTTGAGATCAATTCAAAATTGTTCAATCTCGATAGAAAAGTTATGTTGATAAAAGATGAAGAGACTCGGATTTCCAAGTGGGGGATCACATCTTCTTAAAGATTTCTCCTACCCAAGGAATTCAAAGACTTAAAGTTAAGGGAAAGTTAAGTTCAATATTTATTATCCCCTTTGAGATTCTTGAAAGAGTCGGGGAAGTGGCTTACAGGTTGGCATTACCCCCACAGTTGGTAAAAGTACATAATGTCTTCCATGTATATATGCTACTAGTATATGTCTCTGATGCTATCCATGTAATTTGATTGGATGACCTGGTGCTTCATAAAAACTTGTCATATGAAGCAAAACCGATCAAGGTATTAGATCAAAAGATAAATTAACTAAGGAATAGAGTAATATTGATGGTGAAGATCCAATGAAGCAAGTGCAGACTAGAATAAGCCACATGGTAATTGGAATATGTTAAGACAAAATGTCTAGAATTGTTATTATGTTAGTTTTTGGACCCTTAGAAGTTGTAAGGAAAATTTTAGGCTAAGGAAAGGCTCATTTGGGCTTAAAAGAGAGAATAAACCCCATTAAAACTGTAATGCCCAAAACCCCATTATTAAGTTGGACTAAAATGTATTAAACCTAAACTTAATGGGCCATGAATGGAATCCAAACCCTAACCCAATAAAAGGAGGTCCTTTCCTAGCTAACCATAACCTGATTAGAGAAAGAGGCACCAATTTGAGTAGGAAAAGGAAGAAAATTGTAGCTAGTTCTCTCTCCTAAAGTAAGAGTCACAATTGGATTCTTAAGAACCCTAGACTTATAAATAAGACCCTAAACCCCTTCTAGCCAAACCCTTGATCATCCCTAGAGGTTACTAGGTGTGCAAAAATGTGAGTTGGAGGAGGAAGAGATTTCAAGTTCTTGGGTGTTCTTCGAGTTCTTCACATTTTGCATTAACTTCTTCTTTAAATCAATAAAAAGGTAGGCGATCTCTTAGACTTAATCTAATTAGACCTTCCTATAGGTGTACATATATTCTTGAGTTTCTATGTGTAACGACCCGACCTCCCAGACCCCTGCCAGGGACCCTGAAGTTCGCGCCTGTTAGGAACGGATGGGTGGAAGGATCAGATTTAGAAGGGGGGTTGAATAGATCTAACACCAATTAACGCGGAAGCTTAAGCAATTTAAAATTACTTCGAATCAGAGATCAAATCACCTAACAATTTACTGATCTGAGGTGTGATTAGAGGTGTGAGCAAATCAATTAGTAGTGTGAACGAAATCCCTATGCATGCATCTAGCGAGATACAAAGGCAAACCACAATTCAAACCAATGCACAGAGGATTTTTAGGTGGTTCGGAAATCACCTCTAGTGACTCCTACATCCACCCCTCACACAGTGACGCCACACTACTCAAAACCTTGAGTACAACTCACACAGGAGCACGACGACTCCAAACACCCTTGAGCACGACGACTCAAGAAACACCTGGAGCACGACGACTCCAAACTGAGCACGACGGCTCAAACAACAACCGGAGTACGACGACTCCAAATTGAGCACGACGACTCAAACCACACAGTGAGTGCGACGACTCACAAACCAGAGCTCGACGGCTCAGAGTACAAAAGCTAGATCAAACACAAAAGAGATCAGATCCTCTAGCAATGATCTGATTCAAAACAGATTCGTACACAGAAATTTGTGCAGAACTTCATACACAAATCTCACAGACGAAATAAGGAAGAACAAACTCTGAGATGAGGGAAATAGATGTAGAAAGAGTGTTCTTCGATGAAGAGGCCTTGCAGAGACTTCAATTGAGGAGGCTTGATGGAAATCGATGGAGATTCTCCTCAATTGGCGATGCTCTGCTTTGATGGCATCTGAAATGCCAGGAATCCTTCTTCTCCTGAGCCTCTTCAGTTGGATCTGCTCCCTTACCTTGCACATCAACCTTCTCTCCAGGGATTCCCCTTGATTCCCTTGTCCTTCCTCTTGAAAGGATGGCTTGCAGCTTCTGGAGATGGAGGCAGATCTGGAGAACGCCCTTTGGCCGCCAAAAGGCTTCTTCTGGAAGTGTATGGGCTCTCTCACCTTTGGGGTTCAAGGAGCATGGGTATTTATAGCCCCATATGTCCATAAAGTGCCTTGGGGTGCATGGGCACGGAACCCTAGGTCAAATCCCCTAAATCCCAATCATCCACGTGTACAGAGAAATTCACGATTTTGACTTTCAGCCAGAGTGTGTCGACCTGCCCTGAACTAGTGTCGACCTGCTGTCCCATTTCTGCAAAACTGTTCTGCTGGAAACTGGATCTAGTGTCGACCTGCCCTGAGCTAGTGTCGACCTGCCCTTCTGGAATCTGGGACTAGTGTCGACCTGCTTTGAGCTAGTGTCGACCTGTCCTTCTAGAATCTGGGACTAGTGTCGACCTGCTTTGAGCTAGTGTCGACACTACCAAGACAAAAATGTGTGAACCTGAAAATTTAACACATAAACTATTAGTACAAGATATTATCATTAAAATATGAGATATTAAACATCAAAAACATGTTGTTTAAGCATTATTGTGATATGTATAAAATGTATAACATGTTCAAAATATCATCATCAAAATCACAACATGTCACAATATCTCATCATTAAAATCACAATATGTCATCATCAATATCACAGTATGTCATCATCAAAATCAAGGTATGAGTGATGTTCATTGGATATCATTAAATTACAACTTTGGGAAGTTCCAAAACACACTCAACCCAACAATCTCCCCCTTTTTGATGATGACAAAACATATGCACAATCTCCCAATATCTTGACTCCCTTGACTGCAATAATTCCCCCTTTGACATATACACACTTTGACCTTTCTCCTTTAAAGAACATTCTCCCCCTTTGAAGGCCTTTTCTTCCCCTTTTTGGAAGTGTCAATTTCTCCCCCTTTTTGATGTGCCCTTTTTGATGTGCCCTTTTCTCCCCCTTTTTGACAGCATCAAAAGGATAGACAAGAGAGAGAGAGACAAAGATGGTTGGAGACCAAGAGATGAAATGTGGGAAAGGAATGTTCAGAAATGATCAAAATAAATGAGGCAAAATGATATTGACATATGAGAGACATTATTGTGTTTTTGTTATTATGCAACAAAGTTTAATCACAAAGACACACTCAACACAAAGAGTAGCAAATTGTAATGAGCTGAATGTGGTTAAAATAATGATGCAAATGTGAAATAAAGTGACCTAAATGAGTGAGCAGAAGTATTTAACAAAGATGTTAGGAGCTTTAAATTTAACACAATGTAAAAGAATAAGTCTAAACTTAGTAAACATGAGCTTTGTTAAGATCTTAAGCTTTTCTATCTTGTCTTATTGATTTTCCTTCAATTTTCACTAGGAAAGAGTACAAGAATAAATTAGTTAAATCTCACTTTTCAGTGCAAGAAATCACATTGATCAGATGCAAGACCTCCTGATTACTCAGTGGTTTAACTTTCATTATCTTATACAGAGTTGAAAATTTTGATTTCCACTTTTTGACGCGAAACAAATCACTTGTCAGGTGAAATGGCCCGGTTACTTAGTGGTTCAAGCATTTGCATTGCTCTGTTTGTATCTTTCCAGATTGATCATTTTTCTTTTGACATTTTATAGGAAATATTTTGCTTTGACCAGAAAAGTCATGATTATGAATTTAGAAAAATTATTCTTAACATGTGGTAAAAATAAAGCTTAAACATACACATGTGAAATATTAAAGCCACTCATGTGCCTATAATAGTGTTTTACAAATCATTTTAAATACATTCAGTATTATGATTGCTTAATCTTGAAATGATACTGAATCTTTGAAATTAAACTAAATGCACAATGAGTTTTGTTTCAATGTCTTAATTCTCTCATAAGAAAATAGCACAAGGGCTCAAAACTTCTGATGAATTTGGGGTTCAAGATAGACAAGTAAGGTCAAGAGATATGACAATGACTCCCCCTCAACAATTGCATACAAGACTCTTGATACTTGGCGGAAAAATATACTCACGCATAGTGAAAGTGTCCAGACAAGCCTGACTTGTCTATCTTCAAATCACCATTTGATATACCAAGAATGTCAATGCAATGTGAGAGTGAGAAATTTATGAGCAAGAATATTTGTCAATAAACTGAATGGGAGTTGATGATGAATCAGATATGACAGAATATTTCTCCAGCATTTCACTCAAAGATTCTTTCGAATTCAGTCCTCCATAGGATATGCATGATATGAAATGATCATTTAAGCAATTCAATATGTTCATTCCAAGCAATTTGCACAGAAAGAGTATGAACATGATCAAGCATATATCAACAGGCAATTTATTGAAGGAGAAGAATTTTGCAAAGACTCAAAATAAAGTTTTGAGATTTTCATTTTGCTTGATGACCTTTATGCAAAAAAGTCTATTGATACTTGGCGGAGAATTTTTCTCACGCATGATGATAGTTTCCAGACAAGCCTAACTTGTCATTTCACATTTCACCATTTGATATACCACATAGTCACTGCAAAAAGGGTCAATTACACTTTATTTTTAGCATGAAATTCATTGCATTTATTGAAAAACATTTTTGCACTTTTTCAAATTTACTCCCCCTTAATTTGTGCATGGAATGAAAAAGTTAGCAAGCAATTCACACATGATTGTGAGCACAATTAGCTTTAAGCATAACATGACTTTTGGTACTTTGCGGAGTATTTTACTCACGCATAATGATAGTTTCCAAACAAGCATAACTTGTTTTTCCACATGTCATCATTTGATATACCAAGAAGTCAAAGCAGTTAATATGCACACAGACTCATGGGAACAGTTAAGCATGCATGATAACACAAACATGATTCCAATTGTTATGACACAAAGTTCATTGTTGGGAGTAGCATTGAAACACATTTCTCATTTTTTTGAGAGAAATTAAACATTTGTTTCAATTCAAGCAATTAAAATTGAAACAATAAAGAAGTTTTACCTGAATGGTCTTCATTTCTTTTTCAAAGATTTTACCTGTGTCCTCCAATCATTTCTAGCCTTGCACAGCCAATATCTTGAATTCATTTACAGTGTATGGCTGCAAGACTTCTCAGCTTGCTGATCAAGTTGGTTTTGTGACCCACACTTGTTTGGGTCCTGCAATGAAATCAATGTTAGATTGCAACAAAGATTTCTGAATCCAAAATGCTTTTAATTTTTGTATAGATGCATTTCTTTCATTGATAGAACTATGAGCAGAATTAGTTCCAGATTTTCTTTTTGCCTTGATCAATACATCTATGTTTTCATGAAGTTTTCTATTTTTTGAATTTTTAATATGAGCAGAAACAAAATGATTTTGTGCAACATTTCTATGCCTATACACATGGAATTTCTGAACATTTTCAGTATGAACATGATGTTTATTCCTATGTGTATGAGCATGTGCATTAGACTGGAATTTCTGAGCATGCACAACAAAATCATTTCTATACCAACAGTCCCTAGAAATATGACCAATTTTATAACAATGAAAGCATTGGACTGATTTGGCATGTTTATTGAAATTTTGATTTCTATTCCAGCAATGTTTGGCAAGATGACCAGGTTTATTACAATTAAAGCAAATGAGAGCATTTTTTACCTGGTACTTACCTTGGCATGTATGCATTTGCTGAAATCTCCTTTTCAGGTGAGGAGGCTTACCATGAGGAGAAAGAGGTACCTTTTGGTGGCTCTTGGCATGATGTGAATTTGGAATTTGCCTTGGAGCTTTTTGGATTGATGGAGGAAGTTGATGAGTCCTCTTGACAGTAGCATTCCTCTCTTTCCCTGTCTGTTTCTGAACAAGAACTTTCACTAGCTTTTCATTAAAATTAGAAGAGTTCTTTTCGCAGCAGATTTAACAAATGTTATTGTGCTTTTCTTTTCATTTTTCTTGGATTTCACAGAAGCAAGACTTGTGTTTGTAGTGTTTTTCAATTCATGTTGAAGCTTCTGTTTTTCAGCTTTTAATGCAACAACTTCTTTTTCTGAAATTTGAAGTTTGTTTAGCATGACATCCAACCCATTTTTCATCTTGATCTTTTCATTTTCAAATTGAGCAATTTGTTTTTCCAAATCAGAAATTTTATTACTCAAATTCCTACATTCATTGTCCAATGGTTTGTCATGGTACAAGCATTCAATCTTCCTTTTTAAATGATGATTTTCTTAAACAAGTTGTTTGCATCTTTCATTTATTTGATGATCATGAGTCATATTAGAAATTTGTTTGTTTAATTGATCATTATCAAATTTGAAATTGTTATTGAGATCAATCAATTCTTCTTTTTCATTTTCCAGATCAATTACTTTTGATTTCAATAGCTCATTGTTTTCTTTCAATCCATTCAGTTTATTTTCAGAGATTTGGACTTCATCTTCCAAATTCTCTTTTTCAGAATTTAATTTTTCAACTTTATTTTTCAAATTATCATTTTCTTCTGAAAGATCCTTATCATTGTTCCGGTGCAATTCAAGTGTATTTTTCAAATTTTCACTTTCTTTATGGCAATGTTTTAAAGTGTTTTTCAAATCTTTATTCTTAGTGTTCAACTTTGCATTAAGATTTTGTAACTTCTTACAGAATTCAATCAATTCAACATAAGACATGTCTTCATCTGCACCAGAATCAGAATTAGAATACATAAATGGGTCTGGAATTGATTTACCTGACCTTGTAGACTTATTTGAACTCTTGTGTTCTGAAGAGGATGAAGAATGCTCTGATCTCATGGAATGTGCTTTTAGAGCCGAAGTATTTTGAATTGTTGATTTTCTGGATTCATTGAAGCTCTTCTTTGCCATTGAGTGCTTGTGAGTTTCTTTTGCTCTTTGTCTTTGTGAGTCCTTTGAGAAATCCAATGAAAATAAGCTTGGGGATTTCTCTGAAATTATAACAGGAAATTCATGTAGATTAAGGCAATTTTCCATTATACCAAAACTCAAAAGACTTTTAGATCTAATCACATAGAATCAATGTAACAAGGAATTAGATCTAACATTTAGAGTGGTTAACCTGCTATAGTACCAAAGGTAGGAATCAGAGCGATTAAACACATAGAGACAGTGAACGATCAAGCAAACAGTTTAAGCAATTAATACATAAATCAAACAGAAGCAATCAAATCAGATCAGTAACAAACATTAACCCGCTCTGATACCAATTGTTAGGAACGGATGGGTGGAAGGATCAGATCTAGAAGGGGGGGTTGAATAGATCTAACACCAATTAACGCGGAAGCTTAAGCAATTTAAAATTACTTCGAATCAGAGATCAAATCACCTAACAATTTACTGATCTGAGGTGTGCTTAGAGGTGTGAGCAAATCAATTAGTAGTGTGAACGAAATCCCTATGCATGCATCTAGCGAGATACAAAGGCAAACCAGAATTCAAACCAATGCACAGAGGATTTTTAGGTGGTTCGGAAATCACCTCCAGTGACTCCTACGTCCACCCCTCACACAGTGAGGCCACACTACTCAAAACCTTGAGTACAACTCACACAAAAGCACGACGACTCCAAACACCCTTGAGCACGACGACTCAAGAAACACCTGGAGCACGACGACTCCAAACTGAGCACGACGGCTCAAACAACAACCGGAGTACAACGACTCCAAATTGAGCACGACGGCTCAAACCACACAGTGAGTGCGACGACTCACAAACCAGAGCTCGACGGCTCAGAGTACAAAAGCTAGATCAAACACAAAAGAGATCAGATCCTCTAGCAATTATCTGATTCAAAATAGATTCGTACACAGAAATGTGTGCAGAACTTCATACACAAATCTCACAGACGAAATAAGGAAGAACAAACTCTGAGATGAGGGAAATAGATGTAGAAAGAGTGTTCTTCGATGAAGAGGCCTTGCAGAGACTTCAATTGAGGAGGCTTGATGGAAATCGATGGAGATTCTCCTCAATTGGCGATGCTCTGCTTTGATGGCATCTGAAATGCCAGGAATCCTTCTTCTCCTGAGCCTCTTCAGTTGGATCTGCTCCCTTGCCTTGCACAGCAACCTTCTCTCCAGGGATTCCCCTTGATTCCCTTGTCCTTCCTCTTGAAAAGATGGCTTGCAGCTTCTGGAGATGGAGACAGATCTTGAGAACCCCCTTTGGCCGCCAAAAGGTTTCTTCTAGAAGTGTATGGGCTCTCTCACCTTTGGGGTTCAAGGAGCATGGGTATTTGTAACCCCATATGTCCATAAAGTGCCTTGGGGTGCATGGGCACGGAACCCTAGGTCAAATCCCCTAAATCCCAATCATCCACGTGTACAGAGAAATTCACGATTTTGACTTTCAGCCGGAGTGTGTCGACCTGCCCTGAACTAGTGTCGACCTGCTGTCCCATTTCTACAAAACTGTTCTGCTGGAAACTGGATCTAGTGTCGACCTACCCTGAGCTAGTGTCGACCTGCCCTTCTGGAATCTGGGACTAGTGTTGACCTGCTTTGAGCTAGTGTCGACCTGCCCTTCTGGAATCTGGGACTAGTGTCGACCTGCTTTGAGCTAGTGTCGACACTACCAAGACAAAAATGTGTGAACCTGAAAATTTAACACATAAACTATTAGTACAAGATATTATCATTAAAATATGAGATATTAAACATCAAAAACATGTTGTTTAAGCATTATTGTGATATGTATAAAATGTATAACATGTTCAACATATCATCATCAAAATCACAACATGTCACAATATCTCATCATTAAAATCACAATATGTCATCATCAATATCACAGTATGTCATCATCAAAATCAAGGTATGAGTGATGTTCATTGGATATCATTAAATTACAACTTTAGGAAGTTCCAAAACACACTCAACCCAACAGCGCCGCCACCCACGGATCCGAAGACCCGGAAGGGTTAGAATTTAGTCCAGTGAGATAAGTAATGAATTCAAATAACTATAATAAGAAAGTTCGTACATTAATAAGGAAATTATGTACAACATGTCCCAAATAAAAGTACAGGTACAAAAGAAAAGTACAATCCTTAAAGGGCATACCCCGAGGACTTGCAAAAAGGCAACTCTCAACTCACACCAGTAAAAGAGCTCTCACGCTCACAACTCACACTGCTGGCAACGCACGGCATAACAAACTGCCACCACAACTGTCCGGCAATGAACTCATGCAACAGCGAGTCCCTACCTGAAGAAAGTAGGGGGGTGAGCCTCGCAAACAAGGCTAAGTAGGGATAACCAGTCCCTTACCAGCCAGAGCAGCAGGAACTCCAAAGAAAAGTGGAAGCAAACTACTCTAGAAAGTAGTAAAGCGAAAACACCTACTGTAGAATACTACAAAGCAGCAGAACAGAGTAACGCCACGACCCACAACTAGGGTCGGGCCAGACATGACTCCCGCGGAACTAGCGGAGTCAGACACGATGGGAAGCAACCCTCGGCACACACCCGCCGAGACAAGAAGCTTACAGAACAATGGAGCAACCACGTGAGACCAGAGTCTCATGACACAAGCACTGCCATCCCAAACCTCCACGAGGTCAGGAAGGCACAGACAGGTGTCACCACGAGTGACACCGAGCAACCACGTGAGAAGGACATCTCACCACAAGCACGGCCACCTCAGACCTCCACAAGGTCGAGGGCCCACAAGCAGAAACACCCTGGACCCCGGACACGCCACGAGGTCAGGGAAACACACTCGCCAGTGCCACCATGGATGACACCAAGGAACAAATTACGGAAACAGTAGCCGGGTGCCTGCACAAGGCACCCCGAGAGAACACGCAGCACGGAAACCGCCATAAGCACAGGCCAACAAGGCCAGACCGACAACGCCCACGAAAGCTAGACACGGCTAGGCTACAACCACCGTGCAGCTAGGGCAACGAGATGCACTTGGAAACAACGTGAAACACTGTCACAACAATAGCAACCAAGCCACCGCCACTGGCAACTAAGAGGAGGACACGCTGGCCACTCCTCTAGCTCGCCAGCTGCCGACTCCTACCTACAACCTCCCCGGTAGAGTGAGGCTAGTGAGCCACTGTAGAGAACACACACACACAACCAATCGCAGCCTGGCCGAGCTACGGCCTCATGCCTGACACCATGACGTGGCTCCAGAACCAACACCGAGAGAGGCAGTGAGAAAGGACTAGCTGATCTGCTCTGGAAAGAACGCCTCAACTACCTCGGCGTCCCAGACTTAGCTAAGAGAGCTCCACAAATGACACTAAGCCGTTGTCCACCACCGTTTTCCCCTCTGCTACCAGAGTCTAAGCTCGAGCTCGCCCGCCACCCGGAGAACTCCCTCAAACAAGCTGTGAGACCCCAAAATTTTTTTGTCATTTTATAATGTGCATGCGATAATTTCATGTCATAAATATAGTGTACGTATTAAAAATATTACATACTATAACTATTAAATTGTTCATGCGCATATATGTGTATGTATATTATTTTCGTGAATATAAGTAATTAGCTAGTTTTATAATGATGTACTTATTTAAATACCAGGTATGTTGTACTTAATTATATTTGTACGCATATAGATGTATAAAACTAATGTGGTACATTTGATATTTACTTATTGAAATAATAATTACTTGATTATAACATGTATGATATCTATATAATAGTGTGTGTATTACATTTATATTGATGTTCGTGCTAAATACATGCAACTATGGTGTATATGCATATATGTGTATGTTACTTTGTGTATATTATTTTAATTGAGAATAATGTAAGTTATATTTATAAATGATGTGTAATACATATAATTTATGTAATTAGTGTAAAAATATTTAATTATGTTCATACTATATTTTTAGAGCTTCGATCTATGTTAAATTGGACGAAAACATGATTTTTGGCTGTCTGGCACTGTTGACCGCCAGACCTTGACGTCAACCTCAGTCTGACCGCCAGACCTTGACGTCAACCCCATTCTGACCGCCAGACCTTGACGTCAACCTGCCAGTTAACTACAACCAATGTTGACGTCAATATCCTGCTGCGTAACGGTTCCAGATTCGTTAATGCTCACAATATGACTTGTTCCAATTTAGGAAACCCTTCCTAAATCCTTGGTAACCTACCCTAGTGCGTACCCAACCCATCTAACTTTATAAAAACCCGTTATTTGGCCGTACCAAGCCTTTTTGGTGATTGTGGAACCCTATTATTCCCTGTGAGAAAATCTGAATTTCCTGAGCTTTGATCCGGCGATTGGAGGACTTTCTGGGAGATCTACCACGACTGGAGCGTAGTACAACCATCCAAGAAGCATCCCCAACCCCGAGGAACGTTCTACATCGACGGGAGAAGAAGATCCAAGGAGTTTCCGAGCACCCTCTTGTTTTGACCGAAGAGGGCTTCAACGGCATAGATTTGATCTTCTAGGATTTTATTAAAGGCAAGTAACCTTTGTACATCCTTCCTATACATGTCCCTTAGGTCCTAGAATTTTTGTGAATTTTTCCTCGCGTCCTGGACCCTCAAACTTTCCCGTACATGTGAGTATGTATGTGCAGATTTCTGTCTGGAAGTTGAAGTCAACATCCCTTGCCGTCCAAGTTCATCAGTTAACGGCAAGAGATGTGGACGTTAACTTAGTTGGCGGCCAGGGGTATGCAGTCAAGTTCTTCAGTGACCAGGAAATTGCTATTTAATCCTATTAAATGCATTTAATTGTTTTTTCGACATGTGTGCAGCCTGAAAATTTTATGTAAGGTAAAAGTTGATTGTTAGGTCATGTCATGAGGATATCATGAATTTTCTTGATTTATGTAAATTATGAAAATTCTGGAGAGTGAATTATGAGCATAAGATAATGATGTTAAATCCATGAAAATAGGATGTTTGTGAGTTCAGATTTGGTAAATTTTCTGTAATGCTATGGTGATTTCATGAACTCAGTGACACTGTCATATTAGATTATTTTATTGAAATTTCTGTTTAAGAGAATTTAGTGATAATTGCATCTGTACAGTGATTTAATTGTTATAAATAAGTTTCTGTTTAGAAAATTCTGAAAATTTGAGCATATGTTCTAATTACTGTCCTTAATTCGTGATAAAAATTTTGTGAATTTCTGATGATAGTAGGTAATTTCATGAGTTTAATTGTGAAAATAGCCATATTAAGCATGTTAGAATTAATCGTGTGCAAATAAGAGGTTAGTAGCATGTTAATGTTTTGTTTTGAGTAATTTACCATTGTTAATAGTAAAGTGAAACTCTGTAAATGCAAATGTGAGTATTATGCAAGTGAATGTAAATTTGGAATGAAATTTGTGCATATGAATGAGTAATAAACTGATGAGAATGATAATGTGATTAAGATAAAATGTGTGCCAAGGGTGACACTGCTACCATAGGGGTCTGAGAGCTATACCATAGAAAAGTCCCTATGGGAGGCTCAACGTTATGAGATAAATCCTAAGGGCATTAGGATAAAATCCTGGAGGTGGACAAGTACCGCTGGTTAGGGTGGAGAGAGCTTCTCCCGGTTCTGCGCAGTTACCTAGATTTGTCACCGCATTGCCTAGGTGATGAATATGTGAAAGTGAGTGCTAAGTGCTAAGTGATGAGTACTCAGTGCTAAATGTGATCGTTTTCCTCTACTTGGTGGTTAGGACTATGTGTCATGGCAATTTAAGAGATTAAATATGATCTTAGTACAAAGTGATAAATGTGAATGAAAGAGTAAGTGCAATGAAAGAAGTGTAAATTGATATGTAAGGAAGAGTAAAAGATAGCAAAAGTACAAATTTTATGTGAAAACCAATGTACCATTACATGTGTATTTAATTATGCCATTCATGTGTTAATACCATCATGGTTGTAGTAACATGCTTAGTACCATATTTAATGTTATGTAATATAGTTTAATAATTTTCATATGATGGTATGTATGAATATGTGCATGTAAAAATGAAAAGAAATGCGATGTGAAAGAGCGAGTATGTAAAATTGACAAAAGAATAAGATAACATGAGAATGAGTGTCAATCCATATGATTAAGTTTAATTCATGTCAAAACAGCAAGTTACATGAATTTATAATCTTGATAATCACATGAAACAATGTCCAAATTCTATGATAAAAATTGCTACTTGTTTAGTATGTAGTTCCATGCTTAAATTGTAGATGTTTGCCATTCGATTTGGAATATGTTCTAGATCTTCAATTCATGTTTAATATAGGTGATATCGTGGTGAATTATTTAAGTTAAAACAGCAAATGAAATGTGTAAATAAATGAGAAAAAGTGCATGTGAAAAATAAATAGAGATCATGTTAGGTTGCTACCTACTTTACATAAAATTGCCTGTTCTAATTGGTAATGTTGTTACATGATAAAGGAAAGGTTTAGATCGATAAATCATGTTACATGATAGGTGGTTAAAAGTGCATATGTTCATATCATGCATGTGTTAATTGGATTATACTCAACTAGTTTAGAAAGATTACTATCATGTTATGAAATTGCTAGAAAACATGTGCAGGTGACATAAGGGTATGATAAATTTGACCTTTAAACAGCAAGTTAGATGTACGATAAAGTGATATGAATACATGAGAAATTGACTAAATATCATGCTAAAAGTATTCACCATCCTGTATATAACCTTGTGTTTAAATTTGATTGAATTCTGCCATGATATAATAAAAATTTGAAGCATGTGTTATAGAATATATCATGTGTAGAAATCTTGTGTATATGTAGGTTATTTTATGATCTAATATGAGCATGTGTTATATGTGTGTTTGGGAGATACATGTGTTATTATTCTTAAAAAGCTTGTATTATGTGAATTGTTGTGACGAGTATGATGTGTATGAGTTTTATTATTGTTGGTGGTTAAAGGTGTACGAGATATGTATGAGTTTGATGTTTTAGATTACTTGCTGAGTCTTGTAAGACTCATACTTGCTTCGGCGTACAGGTGTGACAGGTTATCCCGTAGCGGAGAAGTTTAGAGGAGATTGGAGCAGCATTCAAGAAGTAGTACTTGAAGATTTTTATTTTCAATAAGCTATTTATTTATATCTGGAATAATGTCATTCATATGGTCAATGTAATGAGCAATACATTTTCTTTCAAATTGTAATAATGTGGACTCTAGTACTTTCTTTTGCTATATAGACTGTGAAATGTGTGATGGTGATGGAATAAAGTAAAGTATTTCTTTCATTTCCGCTGTACTCTTATTGTATTCATGGACATATCAACCTTATCGCTTAGTGTTGGGTTACTATCCCACTGTGATGATGCTCTTTATACCGATGGGGTTGGTATAATCGTACCGGTATGAGGAGGGTCGTCACACAAGCGTACGGGGACCGGGATCCAGGTAACGGTGAAACCTCTAAAACGGACAAGCCCTCGAGTGCCAAGCACCAGGCGAACTGAGAACAGGTGGGGCAACCACCACAAGAAAATGGCACAGCTGGTTGGTAACCAAGACAAGCCAGCAGGCACAGGCACGCACGGCACCCCTCCTAAGAACCCCCAAGAGGACCGTCGGCCAACATAGGCATACACACCATGGCTAGAAACTCGGCAACAAGAACGCGACCACAGGGGCGTCGCCTTCTGAACTAGAAGGCGACGACCAACCCATCGCCACCAGGTCGTGACGACCAGGGGTGTCGCCTTCAGAGGGTTCAGCATCAGAAAGCCGAACCCCAAATAGGCCAGCAGACCCGCAGCCCAACAACACCGAGAGCAGAACACGACAAGCAACCCGTCGCGACCCGAAACCAGAATGCGACAGGGGACCTATCGCGACTAGAAGATGACACACCAGGTGTCACCTTCAGACGATGAATGCGATGTATCGACTCATCGCATTCACCCTCTGAAGGCAGAGCCCTTGGGGTACACCGCCCCCAAAACACCCATAAACCACGAAGGCAAACCACCCAAACAGGAGGACAAGCCCCGTTCCATGTTGGGGAGACCTCCCTCTAACCAACTTGGACACGAGCCATCCTCCACCACGACCGGAAGCAGGAAACAACATGAAACAAGGAACGCGATGATTACCCTGTCGCTACCAGAACGCGACAGGGTACACGTCTCCTTCTGACTGGTATCGCGATAGCCATCCTATCACAATATCAGTTAGAAGACCAAACCAAGAAATGGGGCCATCCCATGGTCCCACAAGCTAAATAAAAGCCTCCAAACATGGGAGGAAAGAAAGCACACTTACAGAGGAAGCTAAAAGTGGCTCGAGGGGCACCAATGCCACCTCTCCTCTCCCATACCCACAAGGAAGGAGCACCACTGGCAAGCATCCACCCGTGCAAAACCACAAGAGAACCCACAAGCATAGAGAGGATAGCTCGAAACCAAGCTCCATCCACACTAACAAGGAAGGGAGCAAGAAATTCCTACATGCAATGACAAGCCAAACCCGTTGGGGCCCTTCACGTCGGATTGGCTGCCTCCTCCTCGCTCCACGCCGCTCCAACACTCCGCCAAGAGCACGCCGGCACCTCCCCATCCCCAATACCTGAGAAAGAGGGAGGGAGCTCCCCCACCACAAAGAGGGGAAGAAGGAAGGAGAAAGGAGAAGAAAGAAGAAGAAAGGAGGGTCTGCATGCCTTAAGGCCTCGGAACTGAGGTCGTGACAAGGAGAGCGTTGCGTTCTCACCAGAACACGACAGGCACCTTGTCGCCTTCTCAAAAGTTCCGACAGGTCTTCTGACAGATAGACAGCCTTCAGGCCACGTGTCACGCACGCATGTGCCTCAAGTGAATGCGACAACTGGCACGTTGCCTTCACACACATGTGCGCAGACACGTGGCGCACCAGCCACAGACAACAGGAACGTGACAAGAGGGTCGTCGCCTTCTCAACCAGAAGGCGACACGGAACACGTCACGTTCAGAACGCGATAGCTCGATCCGTCACGATCCCAAGAACAACACCAAGGGAACCAAAAACCGGGATGTTACACTATGCATGTTTCCTTCTTTTTGAATCTCCATACATCATGTATTTTGAGTCTGAATCGTGAAATACTGGAGAACAATCGTGTTTCTATTTCTGCATCATAGACATAGCAGTTGCAAATGTCGTGACTAGAGTCATGCCATCATGATCCACAACGTTGGAAATGTGGTTACCAAAAACACTACATTAGCATTTCCCTATCATGGCATCGTCTCCGACCGCATTTAGAAGCATGGCAGTTGTTCCTAGCACGATAGAACTATTTTTTTTTTAACCTTTCTTGTTCTTAAAACATTACTCTAAAGCTCAAAAGTCATGTTGTTTAAAATATGTTTTTTTTCCTAATCATGTCATTATAGTAAGTTGGATATATGTCGCATCTTTTGAAAATACACAAAATCGATTTAAAGATGATGATCTAATCTCCTTAATGATCGTCATACTTTGATTCTATCCTTGATCATTATCTTATTCCAATATCTACTCCTTCAAATGAATCCTCTCATGCTTAGAGTGATCTTAGCATCATACCTCATGGTTAAATAATATGTTCCATGAGAGTCAACCATGTTCTTCATTTTATCTAATACGTTAGCTTCATTTTTAATGCTTAAATCGACATGATTGACCCAAATTGATATTTAAATGGAACCATGTAATCTCGTTATGGCATGCTTCAACAAGACCTCCATAAGACTCCACTGACTGTAGATTTTTACATAGCCGCAAGCAGGTTATATCCGAAAAACCTTGAAAACACCTCTAAAACCATGTCTAACTATGAGGACAGATTTCTACCGACCTCTAGGTAGTGTTCCTTTCTAAAGGGATGAACTCTATTACTCTATCTTTTAACATGATGCCTACTATGACCTTGACTATTAACCCATCGAGTCTTGCGACCGCATTTATGAAATCTTAATGCGTCGAGTGTTGCAACTATGACACTTAATGTGTCAACTATTATGACCATGTTCAACCTTGTTCTGCCAATCTCTTATACAAACTGTGCAGACACAGTTCCACCTATGTTTTCCATATCGTTGCTATGTAATTCGAACGTTGATGTCTTTGAAACGTTAGAACCTTATTCTCTTTCTTACAATTTCTTGAATCCTTGAATATCATAAACATCCATACCTTGCTTACAAGTACTTTGATTCTTGGAATTCACTTGGCCATTTAATGTGATTGTCAAGATATTTACATGAGATCCATGATCCACAACCTTAATGCCTGACATTTATAGGGTCCAATCTAGTCTTGGAAGGAGCGCCAAAAGTGCTTGTTCCCACAAGAGTTGATTGACTATGGTGTGGCATTACACCAATACGTGCGTGCAAGATTGATCTACAACAATCCACTGATGAATGAAAAAATGATTGTTTCATTTGTACTTGTTACCCTTGTGGGTATTGTTAGTGTTATGGCCAATTTAATATCATTACACTTGATACATATTCTTATATACTTGTAAAGTTGTCATCAATATTATGTGATTCAAATCTTTTACTTGTCTTTTCTTTACCTTACTAGAAATCTTGTCTGGTTACACTATCATATCCACGTGGTTGTTTCACTAAATTGTCCATCTATAATTTGAATCAATTTCATGGCATTAGTGGATCCAACCTATTAAAGCATTAATCACATAAAGATGTCTGATTTACATATACAAATCCTATTGAATTTTTCACTTACCCTACTTAAATTGTATCTTTTTTAGGTAATCTAGATGAGGACAAATTTTGTTGGGGATATGGACAAGAGTGATGGAGTGTCCAAGCTATCCTTAAAAGTTCATTAGAGTCATGAGAGAGTCTTCATTTTCCAGAAAGTTAAGGTAATAGTCATGATGAGTCCTATAAATTAGTCATGAAGAATTTTATGTAATAGAAATTAGTTGCTGTTATTATAAATAAAATTATGACTTTTAAAATTTTTGGCAATATTTTGATTATTACCTCTTGGAATTATGTTAATCCTTTAGTACTCACTCTGATAGACTCAAATGATGTAATTGCTATGTTGTGATATTATGCTTTGGGACGTGACACTTCCTCTCAAGCTATCAAAGACTTTTATCCAACCAAAACAGTGATTGCATAATGTATGGATATAGTGAAAGCAACGGTCATTTAGATATTCAAACAAAATTAATTTATGTGGCCATTCACAAAAGTACATAATTGATTTACAAGAAGCTTATGCTCAGATGCTTAACTCAGAAGATACATATATTATATTATCACATACATCTTGGTCTTAAAAACATCTCAAAATTGAAACATGATCGATTATAATGTATTCAAGGTGAAACTTAATCGATTATAGAACTAGTTGTGTGAACTTGGTCACTTGCACATAGCTGAAGATAGAGTTGCGATACTATGCTTTGGGATTAGCATCTTTTCCACTATTGAAGACAATTGATTAGTTTGTTTACTGGACTTAGAAACCGGCCCCTGTCGAGAAATAGAACTAACTAATCCTAAGTCAAATGATAGAGAAACTCAACGCCACTATTTCGAAACAACATAACTTGTAGTCGGGCCTTCTTTTCGCACTATTAAGGATAGTCAAATAATGGGTCACATTGAGAAACTTAATCGATTATTGATAATACTGAAGCATCATAATCAATTATTCATCTTCCATTGTGTACTTAACTTTTACATAGATGAAAACATAATCTACTATACAGATTGAAACATAGTCGATTAATCATGCTCTATGTGTAGACTTAGAAAACTTTTAGAAGCCTTTCTTAATAGGAAACATAATCAATTATCAATAGCATGGAGTGAAACATAATCGATTAACATACACTCATATGGACTTAGAAACTTTTGCGGTGTCACAAATTAATCAATCATGGACTACTTGTCTATAGACTTGAAACTTTCTCAATATCATAAACTAATCGATTAACGTTCACATTTCTATGGACTTAGTCGATTAACATTTTGCTTTATAGGCAATAAAAGCATAGCAATTAGAGGTCATACATTGATCGATTAGAAAGTACTTTAAACATGATGAAACTAATTATTGAATCAATGACTTGGTCGATAAAGTTGAATCATAAAGTGATTGACTTGTAAAGATATGAACTTATGTAAATGAAAGAATGCTTAATCATGAATTACTCAGCACTTGATATTAATGTTTAACTATGTGCATTTTGAGGATCAGCCATACATAATGCTAATGATTTGTTAATCACTCAAGGTATAATGCTAATATTTTATTAATCACGCAAAACCAAGTATATATGAGTATACTACTATAGTGTAACTTGCAACACCTCGAGGTGGTGGAGCATGGTCCAGCCAACCTAGATACTTAGGTGGGGGAGCATAGTCCACCTGATCTAAGTGTTGTCAAGGTGAAGGAGAGTGGTCCAACCAACATGAGGACTTAGGTGGTGAAGCATAGTCTACCTGACTTGAGTGCTGTCGAGATGGTGGAGCATGATCCAATGAACCTAGGGACTTAGGTGGTGGAGTATAGTTTAGTCAACTTGAGTGTCGTCAAGGTGGTGGAGCATTGTCCAACCATCTTAGGGACTTAGGTGGTGGAGCATGGTCCAATAGACTTGAGTTCCACCAAGGTGGTGGAGCATGGTCCAACTTTCCTGGAGACTTAGGTGATGGAGCATGATCAAGCCAACTTGGGGATCGAAATAGGTGGTAGGGCATAATCCATCCAGTCTGTGTGTTGTCGAGATGGTGGAGTGTGATCTAGTCAACCTAAGTGCAGTCGAGGTGATGGACTATGGTCTAGCCGACTTGGAGACTTAAGTGGTAGAGCATGGTTTAGTCGACCTAACTACCATCGAGGTGGTGAAGCGTAGTCCAATTGACCTGGGAACTTATATGGTAGGTCATGGTTCAGCAGACTTGAGTGTCGCCAAGATGGTGAAGCATAGTTCTACCAATCTTGAGATTTAGTTTATGTTGATGAAAAATAAAGTAAAGGGTAGAGAAAGGTATACTGACTTTTAATTACATTTCTTACAAATGACACTAATGATAAGGCCAGTTTCACCCATTAAGGCTTTAGTTGGCCAACCTGATCTCAAGGCTCTCTAGTGTTGTTATGCTTTGTACTTGGGAAGAGAAATATACTTCTGCCTCTAGTGGAGGATGATCTGACTTGAAAAGATAGCCAATCTCAAGAAAGTGTTTTCAAGTTGATCGTCCAACAGTCTAATCTGACTAGGCTCTAGTTTGGTCTAACGAGAGAGAGAGAAAGAGAAATTGATAGAGTGGGCCAAGTTGTGTGTTATAATCCCTCTTGGGCTTCTTTTGAAGACCCTTGAGTGTGGAAGGAAAAAGAGACATCTAATATGAGACTAAAGATCCCTTTAGATACTCTTCTTCCTCTCCCTTATTTCTCTTGTCAGCAGTGGGTTTATCAGATTTGGTCCAATTTGCCTATCATATATATAAACAAAGTGAGTGGAGTTTTGTGGGCAACAAAAAATATATATGTGTTGGGCCTCACCATAGCCGGCTCAGCCCTCCTCAAAAGACCACTTACAAGACCCATCTAATAGGCCCAAAAGATCCATTATCCAACGGCCCAAGATACCCATGCTAGGAGGTGAGCTTAGGGGACTGATCACCCCTCTCCACCACCTTAAAAGCCTGCTGCAAAAAGGTGAAAAGGGGGCTGCGCACAGAGCTGGGAGAGAATTATAGAAGAGAGAAAAGGGCACCAAGGAAGCTTTCGTAGGAAGCTCTCCTCCCTGGTTTTGCTCCTGCGTTTTTGGCTCCTCCCGTGAAGCTTCTATTGCAGCAAAAGAAGAGAAGAAGAGAGTAAGAGAAAAAGAGAAGGAAAGAGGGGAAAGAAGAGAGCCACCTTTTCCTCTCCTTGTCTTTCCCTTGGGTTTCTAAAGAGAAGAGAGGGTGAGTGTGTGTGACGGGATGGGAGGAGAGCTTCTCCTCTCTTTTCTTTAAATTTTTGTACTTCTCATTCCCCCTCCCAAGGAATGTCCCATCTATGAGCTTCTTTCTTTTCCATCATGTGAACATCTCCTTTTGCATTTAATGTGTCCCCCTCCTTATCATGCATATTTATGTGTGTTTTGTTTAAGGTTTATACTTTATATGTATGGCATGAGAGGGTCACGGGATGGAGAGTCCCTCCTTGTGGAGAGATGGCTCTCTCCTCCCAACACCTTGCATGAGACCACACAAATCCCCATGCCTCAATAAATGAGGTTTGGGAACCGTGAGGCTCCCTCTCTCCCATTTGCTCTTTGCCCTTTTCATGATTGGAGCTTATTGGGCCTTGTGTAAATCACCTATTTGGGCCATGTTTCTCCTGTTTTGATCTTGCCATGAGTGCTCTTTTCACTGTCTAAATAGTAGCCTTCATGTGCATTTCGATTTTGGGGGATATGTCCCTTTGCTAACAAGTGGGTTGAGTAATTAATACTCATGCCTAAAGCTTAGCAACCAAGCACAACAGTCCATCAAGTCTGGTTTCAGCCTGCTTTGGGCCCATTTTTGTGGGTCTGCCCAGATTTTGAACAGTTCTAGTGTGTCGCCCACAAGACAGGGGTCCTGCTGCCGATTTGGCTGATCTAGAGACAGCCCTGCTGAGTCTGGGGACTGGTCTGCCGATTCGAGCTAGTAGCAATATGACCATGGCCGAATCACTTGGGCAGAACCATGTTCCATGTTGTTTCAGCCAAGAAAAGAGATATAACAGGCAGATAAGAAATCCATTTAACTCCGGGTTAGACAATATGATGTCTATGCCCAGATACATGGACTCAAATATCATCCATTTGCCGTTCGGATTCTTTTGTGGTCACGGCATTAACCGGTCTCCTCGTAGGCATGCCTCGGGGATCGACGTCGTGTGTCATCGGGGTGATGTCATTATTCGACATACACCTTGCCCTTTGGTGTCGTCTCCATCATGGTAGACATGTACCGTGCTTCCCCCCCCCCCCCCCCATCGACCATGATATAGGGAGATGCTGCCGAATTTTTCCCGTGCGCATCGGATCGGCAAAAGACTTTAAAAAGAAATCTTGAAGGTTTGATCATTTAATAGCATTTCAGCAGGGCGCCGATTCAATCCGGATTGCCGATTCGGTTACATACTACCGATTTAGTTCTGCTTTGTCGATTCGTTGTCTGCATGTGTCCTACCGAATGGACTGTACCTACACTGCCGACTGGGTACACAAGAGCTGAGCAATGCCGACTCGTGAACAGACTCATGCATGCATGTCTCAAATAGAACAAAAAAAATCACATTGAAACTATTTTATGATAAAAGAAACAAGCGAATAAATAGACAAAGAGATCCAATAATTAATAGATAAAAGATCAAACAATGTTGAATAGACATCTTTCTTATTATCACTTCGGCCTAAATTTAAGTTGCATTTCGTTCTTTCATCAGATGTCTCCGCTTTAGGCCACAAGACCTTCTACTCTGGCGATTAATCAAGGGTCTTCTCTCCTAGAGAGATGTAATTAACATCATTGCGCTTAGGCAACGGTGGGATATTGGTCCAGACCCGATACCCACCTTCATTTGACGAAGTCAAATGGTGCGCAAAAGAGACCTAAAGTCCTCCAACTCCCGGAGGCAGAACATTTGTTGTCACGTATGTGACTGGCACGCCCACGCTCTGCGATTGTAGGGTCATCTCTCATCACCATCGCTCATGTAGCACTCGACGGGACTTGAATCTGCAATATACAGCCATGAGAATATGAGAACATGATAAAAAGATCCATAAAATTTTATTTATGGATTTTCCACATTTAAATATAAAATAAACAATTTCCACAATGTGGCACGCCCGGTGGGACCAAACTTCCCTTCATCTCTTCGCCAGAATAGAAAGCCCTGTAGCCTTAATACTCAATACTGACTGTCATTTTGAACTAACTGGCAGGTACTAACAGATCAATGGCTGGAGTGCGCTTTGGACCCCTGGTCGTCCAGGACCATGCACGGTATGGCTACCTCGCCATACCAACTCGCTTTGGAAGCTTTCCTCCGGTCGTGGAGTTCCCCAACTTCTTGGGGGTTGCATTTGTCAACGTACTGCATTCAAAAGCTGGAACAGAAGCTGAAGTTGAAGTTGTACCTGAAGCTAAAGTCAATGAGACCATGAAGAAGCTGAGCTGCCATGTTTATCACATGCAACATGGTAACAAGAACAAAGGAAAAAGAACCAAAGGATATTGCCAACAAGCAAGGGAAAATGAGGATATCATCACTCGCCGTGCGCGAGTCTCCAATTCCGGAAAGAGTGTACTAATCGGTGGCATGAGGATCCACCTGCAAGCTAAAAGAGCTGAGGCTGTGCCAGAACGGGTGACACCTGCAGTACCAGTAAGGAACTTATTCCAAGCCTTAACAGGCAAAAAGGAAATGTGCAACACTTTCAAGGGCAAGCTGCCCCCAAAACCAATCAGATTCAAGCAGGTGTGGAGACTGTAGACGCGAGATTTGGCCCATCCCCATGTGGTTCCATGGCCCAATAAGGCCTGTTTGACCATTTGTTGACTTGCCTCAGATCCCATGTAGACGGCAGCATCGACTGCCGCTGACTTCATGTTGGCGGCAATCCCCCTGGACGTCGACTATAGTTGGCGTCCACCTATGTTGACGCCTGCATGGGGTTGGCGGCATCATCGTTTGACGTCAACTTGGTTTTACCTGGTCTGTGCAACTGCCCAAGATTCCAGCCCACTTATGCCATTCTCTCGGCCATGCAACGCATATAGCCGTTCCCAACGGGTATATGGGCCACCTTGGCACCCCATTGACCCAGTAAAAATCCTACTTAGCCTCCCCTCATTGGTTGGAGCATAAACACATGGATTGCCAAGTGTGCAAGTGTGTTTCTACACACTTGAGCATCCAAGGCTCTGAAGCTCTGACCCCACTGCCGATTTATGTCCCCCCTTGGCCTTCTAAGTGAGGGGGGGGAGAGGTTGGACGTCCATGCCATATTGCCTTAAGAGAAGAGAGAGAAAAGTGACTTGAGAGCTTCCACCCTTGTTCCCTCTCTTCCTCTCAACTCTTTGAGCGTCCAGGGGGCTTCACCAAGTGTTGGAGGAGCCTACTAAGGAGCCATCAACAGCTGCCAACGAGGATCATCTCCCTCCTTCTCCTACTCTTCTCTTTCTCTCTCCTTAGTCTTTACATGCTTCACACACCCACATATACACCCTAGGCACGTAGGGCACCTTCCTACACACCTAAAAAGGGGTTTCCCAACCAAAAACAGAGGGAAGAAGGGTGGTCATAATATTTGGCCATCCCTCTTCTCAAGTCCGCAACCGGTACGAGGCTCTTCTTTTGGGATTTCCTTTTCTGTTTAGGACGTTTACCGCACTTTCTTTAGTCTAATAGAGTCTCTTTTCATGGTAGGAACACATCGAAGAAGATCGTGGAGCTCTCCTCCTTTGGCCAGCCAAGAAGGAGAAGTTGAAGTCCCACCACTATCCGCTGCACGAGGAATGTTACCGGCGTGATCACAACTCATCCTTGGGCACAGGTAAGGCCCTGGCGATAGCTTCTCTCCCTTTACTTTACTGGTTTTCTTATTTTTCTCCTCAATCAACTTAGTCAAATGGGAGTCAAACAAGGTCAACCAGTAACCCTTCATCCCCAACGAGGGAGTGGCGACGTTCGTGAACGACCGGAGGATCCCACAGTCACCAGGAGTGCGGCAAACGGAGCGTCCATAGCTCTTTTATGGCGATCGCGATGGGACAAGCAATGCTGCCACAGTTTCAGTCTGCATCCAGGTAAATGGCAAGAGATTCCGCCATCTACCCAGGTAAGCGTCCACTTTTCCTGTCGTTTAGTTCTGCTTAACGTCCATCTAGTTAGTCGTTTACTCCATGTCAGCATTCGTCGATCATGCCGTCAACTGCTTTCTGATGAACTGAGCATCCATATGTTTGTCGTTTACTTTACAGAAGCCTGTTTTTTTTACTATTTTGATCTATTTTTCTTTCTGTTTGCTTCTTGTTTGATCCCTAACGGTACTGTGTCACGAAGGGGGTCCTTCTTCTTCTCTGTTCTAGCCTCCCCACACATTTTAGGATAACCCCTCTTTGGTTTACAACCTTTTACTCAGGTATTCCCTCTCGGGTAAATCGGGTTGGTTCCAAGGAGAACTCTGTAAGTTCCTAAATTCTATGGATTTCCTCACGGTACGGAGCAGGAGAACCTTTACCCTTCCCACTTAGTCTGCCCATTCACCCGGTTTTGAGTGAGGAGTGAGAGAAATTGGCCTTTTACAAAGTTAATTAAAACACAACTTCAACTTCTAAAATTTTGGGACGTTGTTTGATCACATTGTTTGGTAGAAATCCACTTTTCTCCTAACAACAGTGTAATTAATCAACTAAATCATCTTAAAATCAGTAGGTTGTGTTGTTAAATGAACTCTTGGTTGAACTCCGCCAATATGACTAACAATCCGGCATTTGAGTATGATGATGATATCCATGATAATCTCAATCATGAATTTGTCAGAATGCTGAATTCTAACATCCAGCCTGAAGAGTCTGTCCAATCCTCTTCTCAAGCTGACAATGAGGAGAGTGTGAGTCTAAGGGTCAACCCTACATATGCTCAAGATGTTCAAGAAGACCCTGAATTCTCCAAACTCCTCTCCCGCTATTCGCCCGAGGACATCATTTCAATGCTTTCTAAGCATACCGTCCGGGCAGCGGCCTCTCCTTCCCCTCCATCCCCTTCTCCTTTCCATGCTTCCTCATCTAGGCCCGCTCCTAGACCCGTAACTCCTTCACGGGTAACCATCTCCCCCGTTCCCGTCTCCACTCCGAATCTTTCCACTCCCTTACCTGCTTCTGTCCCAACTCCTCCCTTCTCCTATCCACCCAATGTCCAACCCACACCCCCGGCTCAATTTGAATCCATCTCCCAGTCAGAGATGGAAGGTCTTGTTAGGAGACTCTTGGCTGAGTCTCTCTCCCTCTCCAAGCCTCACTCTCTCCAGAACTACTGCAAGCTCCCCAATGCTTACTTCCCTCTGGGTTTCAAGGCCCCGAAATACCGCAAGTATGACGGGACCTCCGATCCTCAATTCCACTTTGCTGGCTTTAACATGGATTCCCATCGGTGGCTGTATGATCGGGTCCTCTTAGTTCACCTCTTCCAACAATCGTTAGAAGGGGAAGCTTTGAGGTGGTTCACCTCCTTACCCGCATCAGATCTTATCAACTTCGACATAGTCTCTGAACGCTTCATCTCCCATTTCTCCTACATGGCCACTCAAGTCCCTACACTTTCCTACTTGGTGGCGGAAAAGATGAGGCCAGATGAAGACTTTGTCACTTTTGCCAACCATTGGAGATCCATGGCTTCGAGAGCCGATGCCACCATACCGGAGTCTCAAGCCATCATCATGATTGTCAACAACACCACTTCCCAGCTCAAATCCATATTGATGTTTAGTGTGTTTCCCTCCTTTGCACATCTTTATAATCGAGCTAGGGTGGTCCAGAACCAGATCAAGGACTCCTCTCTCCCACCATTCTTTGAAGGGAAGCCCGAGGGACGTAAGGTTCCCGCGGCACCTACCACCGAGGGGGTGACCGTCAACGAGTCTGTAAGTGCTTGCAGTCAGCTGCTGAGGCCTCCTAACAAGTCCTCCAACTCTCCTTCCAATCCTCACCAATTCCCATCACACCCCTCCAAGCCTTATTCCGTTGTTCTCCTCCTTTTGGCTATACCCGTCCGGGTCCCAAGAGGTCTCATTACCCTCCTCTCCCTGAGACCCTCGAGGACGTATTCTTTTCCCTCATGTCTTGTGACACTATCCAACTCCCCCCACAAAAGGAAAGCGTCAATCCGAGGGCAGATACCTCAAAATACTGTCCTTATCATAGGGCCCATGGTCACGAACTTCATAATTGCTTCACCTTCCGTGACTGGGTGTATGACATGAATGATCAGGGTAGAATTAATTGGGAGGATGTCAAGGTAGCCATAGCCAAGTCTAGGTACACCAAAAGGGACCTTGGTATTGTCCAAAACCCTCTCCCGAACCACAACAACAGCAATCCCTCCTCCTCTAAGTACCAGGAAAATGTCAATACCGTGACACATTCAGAACCACGGGTATTGAGTAGAGAACAACGATGGGGGGTAGAAGGTTTTGAGGAATGGTACCCATGTCCCTCCATAGAGTTCGAAGAGCCCTCCACCACCGTAGATGCCATTTTAGAGGAGCGGCCCTTAGTTCTCATATGACCCGCGCATCATGAAGCCTACCCTTCCGTTCTCACTCCCCCTGCCTATGAGTCATCTACCCATAGAACCAGACCTCTCCAACTCATCCTTCCTAGGTCCCAGGAAGACATTCATGTCACACTCAGGAACCGGATTGTTCCTCCTCTCCGGCGGCCATCTCAAGATGAGGAGGATAATGGACCTCCACCACCTGCCGGCACCGAATATGACATTCTGCAACACTTAGATAAGACTCCCGCGAGGGTGTCTATTTTGGAATTGATTCGGAGATCGCCGTCTCATCAGTCCACCCTCCTCCAATACCTCCAGAAAATCATGGTTAATGATGACCTTCCTCCCAGTGGAGTAACTAATGCCATCCTCTCCCTAACCCAAGGACCTTCAATCTCTTTCTCGGACAAGGACCTTGCTGCCCCCGAGTGTCGTTCACTTCCTCTCTATCTTACCGTTAACCTCAACGGGTTTCGGTGGATTCCACCCTTATCGACACAGGGGCATCCATTAATGTATGTCCGATGAAGACCCTCAAGCAATTAGGTTTGGGGGAGGATAATCTGGAGAAAATATGCTCCACCATTACTGCCTATGACAACTCCAAGAGGGTTGCCAAGGGTAAGATTGCTCTTCAATTAGAGATAGGACCCGTCACCATGTCTTTTGAATTCCTAGTCCTGGATGTTGATCCGGCCTACAAGGCCATCCTTGGTCGTCCCTGGCTAGAGCAAACTCTAGGGGTCCCTTCTACCGCCCACCAATGTTTCAAACTCCCATTCAATGGGCGGGTTATCAAAATCAAGAGCATTCCTACCTTGGAAACTCTCAATTCTATCACTTCGGAGCAGACGCCACACTTGTTCATTCCAGACAAGGGAAGAAGCCAGTCATGTCCATATTTGATGTCCCCTTGCCCTTTGATCTAAACCACCTCCCCTGTCAGATGAAGAGCTTGAGACCATCCCATGTCCTCAAGGGAAAGGTTGGGAAGTGATGGCGAGAATGGCTATCTCCATGGCCGAGGGTTGGGTAGGAACACAAGGTCCTGTCCATAGTATCCAAGTTAAGAGGCCATTAGCCAGGGCTGGTCTAGGTTTCCACCCAGAGCCAATTCACTCGGATCCATTCATACCATACCAACCTCTTACTTGGACCCTGAAGGAACATTTTGTTCAGGGACCTCTTCAACTGGGAACTCGTGAACCTATGATCGAGGAGTTATCCGACTCTGAGAGAGAAGATGAAGAAGAGGAAGCTGCCGAGGTCGAGGAAGTCTGCAAGGACTTCGGCCTTCTTTCACTCTTTGGTTCTGACTCTCCATCTCCCTCCTCATCACCTTCATCCCCTCCATCTCTTTCACAATCTCCCGCTATTGAGGCGTGCCCGGCACCCGATTCTCCTTCTTCAACCACTCCCTTCTCCCTTCCTTCTCCGCCTATCCTTTCTCCATTCCTCACCTAGCCTATCGTGGCAACCTTGAGTCAGCAACTCATGGTTTTGAGCCTTGACTCCCAAAAAAAAAATGCCAATTCTCAAAGGTGGGAATGCGAGGTCTCCGTCGAGCACCCTTCCCCTTTGGAGTCTTTTCCGTTCGGCCAGGGGCTGATGCTTTCCAGCCTAGACTCTCACTCTCGCCTGCCTAGGGGCACTTCCCCTGTACATAGTTTTGTACATAGCAGTCCTGTACATAGTAGTTTAGATTCTAGTTTAGATTCAGGCTTAGAATCAAGTCTAGAGTCAAGTCTAGGTGTAGAAGAGTCTTGTTCCTCTCAGCCATGTGTTCGTAAAGAGAAGGGTAGGCAAGTTCCTGCCCGTTATGTTATGGCCTTGGCTGAGAGATGTGCTAAATTGAGTCAAGTCCCAGAGTTTCATGAGGAGCCTGCCCTTGTAGAGGCTGATTTTGAAGAAGGTGACTCTGTAGATGATGGTTTAGGAGTCTATCTGCTAGATTTCGATGAGAAGGGTGAGCCGGAAGATCTTGGGTCAGAAGAAGAGGACCCAGTGAGCTCCTATGTGGATGGCACAAAGAGGTTCGACGAGCCAACCATGGCCGCGGATGAGCCAACCAAAAAGGTTAACCTTGGCACCGAAGAAACCCCAAAGGTAGTTTTGATTAGTGCCAACTTGAGTGTTGAAGAAGAAGAAGCCCTTGTAGCTATCCTTAAAGAGTTCTCTGATGGTTTTGCTTGGTCCTACGAGGACATGCCGGGACTTGACACCTCTTTGGTCGAGCACCAGTTGGTCTTAAAAGCCGATGCAAAAGCCGTCAAACAAAAGCTGAGGAGGCTACATCCCAAGCTTGCACTCAAGATCAAAGAGGAGGTTGACAAATTGCATAAGGCTAAATTCATAGGGTTGTGTTTTATCCACAATGGGTAGCTAATATCGTCCCTGTGATGAAGAAATATGGTAAGGTTACGATCTGTATAGATTTTGTGACCTTAATCGTGCTTGCCCAAAGGACGATTTCCCTCTTCCACACATAGATGTCCTAGTGGACAATACTGTTGGCTTTGAGATGTTGTCATTCATGGATGGTTTCTCTGGGTATAACCAGATCCGTCTAGCCGAGGAAGACCAGGAGAAAACTTCTTTCATAACACCTTGGGGGACCTATTGTTATGTTGTGATGCCCTTCGGATTGAAGAATGCGGGAGCAACCTATCAAAGGGCAATGATGGCAATTTTTCACGACATGATGCATGTGCACATGGAGGCCTATGTGGATGATGTCTTGGTTAAATCAAAGACTCAACATGGCCATGCTGAAGTCCTCCGGGCAGTTCTCCAATGGTCTAGAGAACATAAGCTCAAAATGAACCCCAAGAAGTGTGTCTTTGGAGTATCTTCTGGGAAGTTGCTTGGGTTCATAGTTAGCAAGCGGGGAATTGAGATTGACCCCAACAAGGCCAAAGCAATAATCGACATGCCTCCTCCTAGGAATTTCAGAGAAGTTAGAGGGCTAATTGGCAGACTTCAGTTCATTAGGAGATTTATCTCCCAACATTCAATCCGTTGCAAGCCCATCTATGAGATGCTTAAAGGAGAGGCTAAGTTTGATTGGAATGATAAATGTCAAAAGGCCTTTGAAGAGTTGAAGAGTTATTTGTTCAATCCCCCTATTCTCGCTCCTCCGGTCCCGGGTCGGCCTTTATTGCTCTATGTGTCAACCACTGAAGATTCAATTGGAGCAGTTCTGGCCCAATATGACGACGAGAAGAAGGAGAGAGCGGTGTACTACTTATCCAAGCTGTTCAATGAGGCCGAGAAAAAGTACACTGCCATGGAAAGAACATGTGTGGCCGTCGTTTGGGTTGCCCAGAAGCTGAAGCATTATTTCCTAGATCATGAGGTGAAGCTTCTGGTGCGCATGGACCCAATTCGGTACTTGCTTGAGAAGCCCATCCTGACTGAGCGGTTGATAAGGTGGCAAAGTTTCCTCAATCAATTTGATATCACCTACGTTAACCAAAAGTCAATCAAGGGGCATGCTATTGCCGAGCATTTGGCCCACCACCCCTTACCTTCATACTCTCCTGTCGATGAAAGCTTTCCGGATGAAGAGTTAGGAGCCATTATCAATGGTGAAACTTCATGGATACTTTACTTCGACGGAGCTCTCAATTCCAAAGGGTGTGGAATAGGGGCAGTCCTCCTCTCACCGGAAGGGGTAGTCATTCCGCACGCCTATCAATTAACCTTCCCCGCCACAAATAATGTGGCCAAGTATGAGGCACTCCTAGTTAGGCTGAAAATGGCATTACTGCTTGGAGTCAAGGAGTTAAGGATTATTGGAGATTCGCAGTTGATACTCCGGCAGTCTCTCAGCAAGTACCAGACCCGGGATCCCAAGTTGAAACCATACCAACAATTGGTAGGAAAGGTAGTCCGGCAGTTTAGGAAGCTCACCCTAGTCCACACTGCTAGGGCTCAAAACATTCTGGCAGATTCTCTCACCTCCCTAGCTTCTTCCATCCTTATTCCGTTAGGGAGGTCTTCCGAAACCGTCTCGGTTCAAAGATTAAGAGTCCCTTCTCATGTTGATCCTTGGTTTTCTCAACTCAAGTCTCCCTCCCTTCGAGTCCATGCCCTCTCAAAAGAGCCTGAAATCGATCTCGAAGATGGCCATCCTTGGTACTTTGACATCGAAAACTATCTCAAAGATGGATCCTTTCCCGATTATGCCACCTCTTCTAACAGACGAGCCATTTGCCGTGTCTCGGAGTGTTAAAAAATCATAGGTGGCATTATTTACAAGAAGTCCCTCAGTGGGGTTTATCTTCCTTGCCTTGGTGAGATCGAGTTCCAAAACATTATTGAAGCCGCTCACTCCAGTGAATGTGGTGGCCATGTCAATGGTAGAGCAATTTCCCAAAAGTTGCTAAGACACTATTATTGGCCTACCATGGAAGAAGATTGTCGTCACTTTGTCCGTCATTGTGCTAAATGCCAATTGCACGGTGACAAAATTCATGCTCCTTCCTCTTCTCTTCACCCTCTCATTGCTCCATGGCCTTTCGCCATGTGGGCATTCGACGTGATCGGTCCTCTCGCAGACAGAACCAGAGAAATCTGTAAGAAGTCCCTCATTCTGACCGCCACCGAATACTTCACAAAGTGGGCTGAAGCGAAAGCATTTGTAAAGGTCAATGCTTCAACAGTCGTCAAGTTCATCAAGCGCAATATTTTTACAAGATTTGGCGTGCCTCGGGACATCGTCACCGACAATGGACCGCAATTCACTTCACAGGAGCTTCACGACATGTGTGGTAAATATGGTATTAATTTGCATCATTCATCCCCATATTATCCACAAGGTAATGGACAAACGGAAGCTACTAATAAAACTCTCATCAAAATCATAAAGAAAACTTGCAAATCTCATAACAATGCTGACTGGCCAGACCGCTTAGTTGAGGCTCTTTGGGCTTATCGCACCTCGGTCCGAACTCCTACGGGGCAAACCCCCTATGCTTTGACATACGGATCAGATGCGATACTCCCATATGAGATCTTCGTCCCTTCGCTTCGAGTTCAATTGGATTCCGAGCTTGCCCCTGATCAATGTTGGGAGGCCTTGTTGGCACAACTTGAACTCTTGGATGAAAGGCGAATGATAGCGGCTGACCATGCGCAAGTTTATCGCCAAAGAATTGCACGTTTTTATGCCAAAAGAGTGCTAAAGCGAAAAATCATTAAGGCACCAGGTCCCAAGAGTAAATTGCAAGAAAATTGGGAAGGTCCGTTCGTTGTCAAAGAAGCGTACTCGGGAAATGCTTATAGGTTAGTGGACTCCAAGGGAGTTGAGTTGTTGCATCCCTGGAATGCAGTCTACCTCAAGAAGTTCTACTCGTAGTCAGTCGGTCGGTCAAGTCTGTTATTCATCACTTGTCGATGTCGTGGGTCTGAGACTCTACTTTTCACTTGGTCATCAGCAAGGTAGGGTCCCCTCACACACCACACGATGTTGGAGTACAGTTCTTTAGCTGGAAAATCATAAGTACACTCGGACGGTCTAATTTGGTCAATATAACCCTATTCTCTTCTTACTCGGTCAAGTTTGGAAAAAGGAGCAAACCATGAGTAGGGGACCACCCACTCTCACCTAAGAGACAAGGTCACCATAAACAGGGCCAATCAAAAAAATGCAAAAGGGCAAAATGATAAATCAAGCCTAAAAGGGGCAAAGAAAAGCCAAGAAGGGCAAAAAAGGGTAGCAAAAAGTACGTAGCCAGAAAAAAGCTGACCAAATCAAGGAGGTAGCAAATAGTACGTATCTCCACCCCAGAAATGAAATGAAATGAAAAATACCCCTGAAAATAATTGTTGACCAAGTCTTTTAGTGTGAAATATTGGTTTGGAAACAAAAAGTGGTTTGAACCAAATCCTCACATAACCTTCTATTTATTTCTTCCAATTTCTCCCTCTAGGGGCAACTTGACCTTATAAGACCCTCCATAGTGGAAAATATCAAGAAGGCTAGCGGCAGTCTCTAATATCAAGGATTTCATGTACAATCCTCCTTGCTCATGGCCTATGTGGCTAAGTAGATTATGAGGACCTTATACCTTGACCTGTGATGAATATGTGTTTTAGAGTCCAAAAATCCAAAAAAAATAGAAAATGAAAAAAGAAAAAAAGATAGAAAGAGTCTCACGATGTATATAGTTTTACCATGTACATACCTTTCCTCTTATTTAAAAAAAACAAAAAAAATCAGGAAAATTCAAAATCCAAAAAAAATAGTGGTATCATGTATATATACTAACGTTTTCCTTATTTTCTTACTCAAAAAAAACAAAAACAAAAAATGCATGTGCATATTTCCCTTCACTGTTCTATTTACGTTCCTATCTTTAATTAGAAATTAGCCCCTTGACCAGATCTCAAGAAAGGTACATCTTTTAGACAAGAGGCTAAAGACAGATCTACACTAACTTTTTTCCTTTAAGTGTTGCGGATGCAGGAATCAAAGCACAAAAGCAAACCATTCAAAGCACAACAAGTACAAGATCCACAAAAGTCCACTATAAAGGATAAAGTTCTATACATATCATGGCAGGGGCATACCCCTAGTGGTATAACTCACTCCGCTCTCCTCTCTCCCTCACTAGGCCTCTGCCTACGTGAGCTGCTCACCTCCTCCTCCTCTCTCTCCCGACGCCGGTCTGGGAGAGGAGGTCTCGTCGCTGCCGACGCCTCGAGTCGTAGCCCTCCTCGCACCACTGACGGGTCCCCTAGGGACACAATGTCGTCAAGTGATGTGAAGGCCGACCCCGTCCTCCCCTGCACCTCGTGCTGGGCCTGCCGCTGCTGCTCCCAGTGCTTCTTCAGCACCTGGTCCTTCAAAATGTCATAGCTCATGGCAATCTCTGCCCAAGCCCTCTCTGCATCTCTCTCTCGCTCCCTCGCCTCCTTCTCCCACTCCCTCGCCTCAAGCAAGTGACCCTCCACCCTTGACAACTCCAACCGCAGACTCTCCATCTGCGCCTGGAGTGGAGCCACTCCTCCTTGTCGCTGCACATAAATGAGCAAACATGTCAGGTCAAACAAATCATGTGCAGAAAAGGTAGTGATTCAGTATCTCACCTCTGACTCCAGCTCCTGAGTCCTTGCCTTGAGCTCCTGGACCCTCGCCTGCGCCCGGTCCAGGCCTCCTGTAATCGGACCGCCAGGTCCCCTCTAGCCGACTGTGCAGATGAGCTCGCCCCCGCGTCTCTACTCGCATGCACCCTCGCTAGCTCTCCCTTCTACATTCACCTTACCTTGGTCAGAAATCAAATCGAATCATTTCATATTTCCAATCATTGGTAAAATGTGGCTTACCAACGTCTGTATCTCTGCACGAAGCCTCCCTATCTCCACCTCCTGCTCCGCCAACCTCCCCTCAAGCAGTCGCACCGCCTGGGACTCCGGCATCTAACATTCACACTTCAAGGTTAGAATTTAATCAATTAAATGACAAGGAATAGAGTTCTAAATTCACTCACCACTCGCCAGTCTAGCCGGAGTCACCCGGCGCAGCGCGTCTTGTAGCTCTCCAGGTACGCGGAGCTCTCCTGGAGGTCTGTCTGTCGGAGCACCCACTCTCCTCCCTCTCTCCAGTAGGCGACAGTGCTCCCATGCTCCTCACCCCAGTCCCGGTCCTCGGCGAAGAATCGTCGGCAGGAGTGCCCCTCTCTCCCTAGAGAAGGTACCTCTACGGCTGGCTGGTGCCAGCCTAGAGTGAGTACTACCAACTCTAGGTAGAGGGGCTCGCACGTCCCCAGCCAAAGAAGGAGGAGATGGCAGTTGAAGAGCGGCCGACCCGCCGCCACCGCCGAGTGGGACGCGTCGGCCTCCCCCACATACGGAGTCTAAACCACCTTCAAAAAGAGAACATTGGTCAGTCACATTAAAGAGCAATTGAAAGGAAGAAGCAGAGCTAGTTGAAATTAGTACCTGGTCGTGGGGTAGTGGTCCAGTGCTGCCCGTACGTCCTATGCATGTCGATCTATCACCTGTGGATCGGGCGTCACCTCCCACCGGGCCATGATGGGGACCATGGCCTAGCTCCCCTCTCTCTGTACCCCGCATCCCATGGGGAAGCGGGTGTACCCCCAGATCTGCAAGAAGAAAAGCAATGACAGTCAGGCAGTTTATCAATAAATTCAATGATGAGCATTTAAGAAAGCTGAATACCTGAAGGAAGGGAGTGAAGCCCTCGGTGCTCTGAGAGCGACGCGAGCTGCTGGGGAGAAGTGAGAAAAGATGCCCTAGCATCGTGGCGCCCCACGTGTACCTGCCTGCCTGCTCCAGGTCCCAGAGAAGCAGCACGAACTTGCAGTTCATCTGAGATGACTGTGTCGCAAACAAGAGCCGTTCGAAGAGGTAAGCCACGAAGATCCAGATGGACCACTCCTCGCTCCAGTCTCCTAACTAGATCGACCTCCGCATCCCAGTGTAGAACTCATCCAGGGTCTCCAGAGGTCCTCTCCTCCCTCTTCTGAGTCCAACTGCCTCTGACAATGATCCGAGCAAGATGCTCTGGATCGGTCTCCTCCTCCCAGCCACAAACTCCGGCCCCAGTAACTCTACTACGTTGTCGTAGTAGTCCTTCCTCTCCTGTCCGACCACCGGCTCTCCCTGAACCGGTAGCCCTGTCAGATACGCCACGTCCTCCAACGTGGGTATCATATGTCCTAAAGGCATGATGAATGCCTTGCAATCCTCCTCCCACCTCTCCCTCAGCGCCTCAAGGTACGGCACATCCACGTGGGAGGGCCGCACTGCCAGCAAATGCCCAAAACCCATCCGGACAATCATCGTCTGCTGGGCCTCCTGTAGCGCCCGGTATCAGTCCCAACACAAGTCCCATGTCACCCTGCTCCTCATTCTCCCTTTGCCCTGTAAAAACACATAAAGTTAACGTCAGCATCAATTGCCGTTAAGGAGAAGTTGACGGCAAGGGGTATGTCATTTACATAGAGTTGGTGGCAAGGGGTTGGCCATCGGGTTCCAACAGTTGACGTCCATACCTTGACGTCAAGTTCCTCTTGACGGCCAGCACCTAGATGTCAAGAGGAACCCGACGTCCCCCAGTATGGATGTCAAATTCCTGTCAAAACCGCCGGCGTCTCCTTTGTTTTCCCCCTCTTTTCCACCTTGTACAACCACATCCGCAGGGGTTTTTAAGGTTCAGTATGGCCTACCTTAGGTCGTCGAGGTCCCCTTTAAAGCACTTCCGCCTCCATCTCTTCCCCCCCTCCGTCGTCTCCGGCGGTTTCCTCCTCCTCCGGTGCACTATCGCCATCGGCGCCGGCCACCATAGCCTCCTCTTCCTCCGCCATGCTCTCGTCCCCCGTCATATCCACTTCCTCCTCCGGTTGGTGGCGATTCCACAGCATTTGTCTTTTCCCTCTCGTCATTCCCGAAGTCCAAGTGCAGTCTGATGAAAGAAAGAAAGAAAGAAGGAAGAAGTTGTTGAATAGAAGGTTAAGGAGTTTAGAAGCGTTAGAAGGAAGATAGAAGAGAAAGTGTGAGAAGGCTAAGAGAGGAAAAGCCAAGGGCTCCCGACAGCTTGGGAAGTGAAAGGGCGCCGAAGACGCACCGGTTGACAAAAGCTGATTTTTGAAGTTAACGTCAAAGGGGTAGTCGTCTACATTTATGTTGACGTCTATAGATTGGCCGTTGATGACTATAGATGTCCACTGGGTGGACGTCGATATCTCGCCCCGAGACACCCCTGTCAGACCTCGAGATCCAGTCAACGTCCTGGTGGTCGACGTCTATTTTGAATTAGGCGGCAATAAATGTAGACGTCTATCTTCTCTCTGGTCGTTAGCGGCCACCGTTTGGCCGCTTACTTGTTGCAGACATCCATCAATGTGGACGCCAATGGCTCTACGCACAGTCCTGACAGAACTCTCAATTCAGCTTGCTTGGAGCCCATTTGGAACACAATGCAATGTCATTCCACACATTCAATCAATTCAACACAATTGAACACAAACCTACTCATTGTTTATTCATTCAACTTGTGTTACACTTATTTGGAGTTGAGAAAGTACATCATTTTGCTCTACGAGCCATATAAAAATCACATGAAATAGGGAAAATGGTGTCATTATACTCCTCATACTACAAGACGTCTTTCCAGTCCTCCTGCACTGCCTGCCCCACTTTCTGACTCACTGTGTACCTCTCCCATGTCATCTTAGCTTTCTTCAGTAGCTTCTCATTCCGGCCTGAGAGGATCATGGTTGTGCAGCAAGATGAAGCTGGAATTCCCCGTGGTATCCCAAGCTGAGGCTGGCACTGGTGTGGCTGGTACACCAACATCTGATCAGGCCCAATCACCCACAAGTCTCTGTTCTCCCTGGTACTCACCCTAAACTCAATAGTCCTCATAAACAGTGGCCTGACAATGAAATCCTCCACTGGGAAGTACCCCAGGTAGTCTCGCCAGGCGTCTCTGCTCTTCAAGTTTGCTATCACACACTTGATCTCATCTTCTGGCTCATACCATGCCCTGCTGCAATGCACCGAACTCCGAAGGAAGATTCTAGAGGGGGTAGGCTTCTTCTCAGCAAAATCAAATTTCAAATGAGCCTCCATCCATACCTGAAGCAGGAACAAGCTCCCGCATGTGCGTCCACCTAGGCTCATCGTGGTCAGGGAGCTATAGAGGTGTGCCAGCACTGTAGGGGCAAGTGACTGCCCACGCCACAGCAGAGACAGTAGAGGTGTGATGCCCTGAATTTTTTCTTCACTCATAATTTGTGCATGTGCATTTGATTGTTGCAAGTATGGTAGGTGTATTTAGTAGTGTATATTGTAATTCTACATTTCTCATGAATAACATGCATGTATTTTTATGATATTTAGGTGTGAATAGGCAATTAGCTAAATTGTGCATATTGTGTATATTAAGAATCCCATGCATATAGTACTTAAGTAATGTTGTGCAAGTTTAATCTAAATACCGGTGCGCATGTTGTATCTATCTATTTCATGCATAATGTACATAAGTATGTTACACCCGTGTGTGTATACTATATATATGTCAAATCAAGTGTGTGCATGCAAGAACTATTTTGTGGAATAGATTATTCCTAGCTAACTTAATTCATATTGCCTCCTAATGATTGTGAAGCCCTCGCAATTCTTGTCATTTTATTTTGCCGTGTGTTGAGTCACGCTTATGTAAAACATCATGTACGCATAGGTAGATATATACGTACATATTATCTTAGTGTACTTATGTATGCATGTGTATGTCTAGGTATAAATATTGTTGATTGCATGGTGTAGTAATATGCATGTTATACCTTATACATTGTATGTATATACATAGTGTAAATACAGTTCTTTGCATGGTTTTGGTGTTCTGGCCGATAGCATATTGGCGTCAACATGAGTGGACGTTTATGATAAGTAAACGTCCATATCGATGGACGTCAATTGTATGTAGACGGCCAGCTTTGTGGATGTCTATTTCCCTAATTTTCTGTGCACTGCAGAACGCAGAGAGCATGGATTGGGCTAGCTCCCTGATTGGGGAGATGTCACCTACGTCTCTCCCATCACCTGTGCGCCAAGCCCCTATGCTCAAGTTATAAAACTACCTTCCCTAGTGACTAAAAGAGCCCTCTTGGCTCTTGCAAAGTGAAACCCAAACTGTGAGTGGGAGCATGAGAGAAAACCTGACTTTGGGAGCTCAGATCCGGTGATTGAAGGCATCTTCTGGAGATCTACCACGACAAGGAGGAAGTCCAAGCATAGGAGAAGACTTCCCCGGCGCTGGATTGCGGCCTACAACCCCCTAGAACCCAGAGCAAAGGAGTTTTAGAGGCTTCTTGGCACTGCCCAAGGAGATCTTCTTTCACCATTTTGATCCGTTTGGAGATTTTTCTAAAGGCAAGTAAACCCTAGATCTTAAGCTTGTGCATGTCCCCTAAGTCCTAGGTATTTTTATGGGTTTTAATTCGTGTCCTGGAGCCCTACATTCCCCTTTCTTCCAAGCTCGGTCTGTGTTTTTACACAGACAGGAACTTGACGGCAAGATCCCTTGCCGTCAAGATCTTGTGTTGACGGCATGCGATGTTGTCGTCAACCTCTGTGAACGGCCACCCCCTTGTCGTTTAGTTCTTAAGGACAGAACAGCGAACTGTTCTTCCCTATATGATTAATTTTCGGACTTCTTCGCATGAGGATATAGTGTAAATTTTATATGTTATGTAAATTAGCTAATAGAATGTGTTGTGAGATTTTTATGTTTTTCTGTAATTAGTATGATCTGTTAGAATTATGTTAAATACATGTTTGATATGCTCCTTAATGTGGTAGCTTCCTGATTACCTGATCTATGTTGTATTTGAGTGCCACATAATTTGTGGAGGATGTGTCTACACCTCAGTCCATGTCTTGAGAATTTGGGAATTTTCCCATGACCATACGATATACTGTAATTTCTGTATTGAAAATAGAGAATACATGTAGGTTATGTTAAAAATCTCAAAAAATTGTATGACGCAAAATAATTTCGGGGAAATTTTCTATGGTAATATGAATGCTAGACACAGGTTTGTGAACTGTTAAATTCGATCCTAGCATTTTGAGTCCATGTTAAACTGATTTATGAATAGCATGTAAATGAGTGTTTTATTTTCTATAAATCCTGCATAGCTCATAAAAATATGAAAAATTTGCATGTATGATCTGAAACCTTCAACAAACTGTGATTAAATTCTCATATGATTTGGGGAACAGAAAGTAATATTCATGTAAATTTCACATGAAAATAGGAATTAAAGTGTGTCCATCGAGATGATTTACTTGCTAATTGATCACAATATGATTGGGATAATTTTTCTGAGTGTTTAAATCCTATTAACCGTAGTATCATATTAGGGTTAACTGAGACATGTGGAATTTATGGATGTAACATATAAAATGATTCAACAGAATAAGTAAAACATGTGAATAATGTGTGAAAATGCGATAAAGTGAATGTAATGTGTAATAATTGGGCCGAAAATGACACAGCTACCCTAGAGGCTTCGAGAGTTGTACATAGAAAAGTCCCTATGGAAAGCTCTATGTGTGAAAAGTTCATCCTAAAGGCATTAGGGAAATCCTGGAGGTGGATAAGTACCACTGGATAGGGTGGAGAGGGCTTCTCCCGGTCTACGCAGTTACCAAGATTCACCACTGTATTGCCTAGGTGGTGGGTATGTGATTATGAGTTGTGTTATGTGTTATGTGTTATGAGATGTGATGAGTTGTGTTATGCGGTGAGTAATGAGAATGAGATATTTGTTAGTGTCCTCTACTGGTAGTTAGGACTATGTGTCATGGCAATTTGTTTAAGCAATGAAATATGAATAAAGTGTGAAATGATATGTGAATGTGGCACATGGTGAGTGCAAATGATATGATATGTGATAGGCGAAAACAAGAGTAAATGATATGATAATTATGTGAAATGAGATGTGAGGGAGGGTTAATGCAAATGAGAGTGTGCTTGTATGTGAAAACTAGTTTATTAGCATGCTATGTTTATGTTTTCCATATGTTAATATCTCAATTGAAATGCCATGCTTAGTATCATATCATGTAGTTTACAATTCGTCATGTAATGGTGTATGTGAGTAAACTTAGACAACCATGTTATTTATGCAACACAAAATATGAACATGTAGACTTGTCGAAGGGATGAGATAATATGTGAATAATTATAGACCCATGTAATTGAATGTAATGCATATAAGAACAGCAAGTAAAGTGTGATTATGAACATGGTAAATGCATGAATAATATTCGGATTCCATGCTAGTTGAAATGCTCAATTAGTATAAAGTTTCATACTTAAGTGCTTATTGTTGCTAAATGGTTTTACCATGTTTTAACCTTCAATTCATGCTATAAAATGTGAAGCTATGTGCATGTGGTTTTATTATGTTAAAACAGCAAGTAAATTGTACAATTAAATACGAAAAGTGCATGTGAAAAGAAAGTAGTCATCATGCTAGCTTGTTCTTTTCCCTTATGCTCAATTTTATGCTTTAGTGGTAGAGATATCTATGGAATGAAATAATGTGTGGACGAACCATGCTACATGTTAGGTGTATGAAATATGTACATGTGTATAATGTAATGCTCATGATTTAGAATAGAAATATGATAGACTAAAGCATGCTCATGTGAATAAAATATGTGTTGCTAGTTAGGAGTAAGGACCATGTGTACCCTTGTGATTTGATGATAGTGTGCATCTCTTTAATGTTAATGGCTTAGTGCGAGTGTGACATGTTTAAGTTTAAGTCTTTGGTTTGCTTGCTGAGTCTTTGGACCACTCTTGCTTCGGCATACAGGTTGACAGGTATCGTGTACTAGAAGGAAGCTTAGTGAGGATCGCCGTTTAGAAGACTGTTTTGTGGAGCTGCTACTAGTTGTACTTTTTTCTTTTTCTCATAGTATGAAAAGAAATATTGTATGGACAATATTTGGACAATGTAGTCCTTTTATCTTGTATTAATGTGGACATTGTCTTTCTATTTCGCTATTTAGATGGTGGAATGTGTGTTGGTGATGGATTAAAAGTTGAGTTATTTATTTTATTTCGCTGTACTCTAGTGCTATCCAGGTACATATCAACCTATCGACTAGTGTTGGGTACATGTCCCACTGTGACGACACCCTTTATACCGATGGGGATTGGTATAATCGTACCGGTATGAAGAGGGTCGTTACAGAGATTGGTATCAGAGCCTAAGGTTGAGACTGTACATGGATAGACCATCACCGTCACAATATTGCAAAGTCTTCATAGGGAATTTTCCATATATGTAGAATTTACTAATAATATATGGAAGATAGTAAGGAGAATAGTTAGAATATAGTAACCTAGGTTCTAACTGGGTTACTTATTTTGCAGACCATGACTGGACATGGTAGACGTAGTGCTCAGTCTAGGAGGTATGAGCAGAACCGCAAGTTGAAGAATTTCGTGAAAGGGCTTAAACCCTCAGTGAGAGCTAAGCTTCTGGAGCTTGATTCTCATACCTTGGAAGAAATTCTAGGTGTGGCAACCAAGCAAGGAAGTAGAGTGGGACCTCTCCAAGAGGGGGAGGCAACTCCAAAGGAGGATGTGACCAAGCCATTCCAAAGGCAAGATAAGAAGAAGGAGAAACTCGTGGAAAGTCAGCAATCGACTGTGACCTCAATTAGCGAGAAACCCGAGTGCATCCAGTGCGGGAAGCATCATGGCGGGAACACATGTTGGAGAAAGGAAGGAAGGTGTCTTAAATGCGGCAGCAAGGAGCATCGGCTTAAGGAGTGTCTGAATCTGAAGACAAAGTTCGCTCCATGAGGTGCTTCATCGACGGCAATAAAGGAGCAAGGAGTAGCTGGTGATGACCTCGGCGACGTCACCACAGGTACTCGATGCGATCTTCGAGGACGAAGATCTTTTTCAAGAGGGGGAGAGTGTGATGCCCTGAATTTTTTCTTCACTCATAATTTGTGCATGTGCATTTGATTGTTGCAAGTATGGTAGGTGTATTTAGTAGTGTATATTGTAATTCTACATTTCTCATGAATAACATGCATGTATTTTTATGATATTTAGGTGTGAATAGGCAATTAGCTAAATTGTGCATATTGTGTATATTAAGAATCCCACGCATATAGTACTTAAGTAATGTTGTGCAAGTTTAATCTAATTACCGGTGCGCATGTTGTATCTATCTATTTCATGCATAATGTACATAAGTATGTTACACCCGTGTGTGTATACTATATATATGTCAAATCAAGTGTGTGCATGCAAGAACTATTTTGTGGAATAGATTATTCCTAGCTAACTTAATTCATATTGCCTCCTAATGATTGTGAAGCCCTCGCAATTCTTGTCATTTTATTTTGTCGTGTGTTGAGTCACGCTTATGTAAAACATCATGTACGCATAGGTAGATATCTACGTACATATTATCTTAGTGTACTTATGTATGCATGTGTATGTCTAGGTATAAATATTGTTGATTGCATGGTGTAGTAATATGCATGTTATACCTTATACATTGTATGTATATACATAGTGTAAATACAGTTCTTTGCATGGTTTTGGTGTTCTGGCCGATAGCATATTGGCGTCAACATGAGTGGACGTTTATGATAAGTAAACGTCCATATTGATGGACGTCAATTGTATGTAGATGGCCAGCTTTGTGGATGTCTATTTCCCTAATTTTCTGTGCACTGCAGAACGCAGAGAGCATGGATTGGGCTAGCTCCCTGATTGGGGAGATGTCACCTACGTCTCTCCCATCACCTGTGCGCCAAGCCCCTATGCTCAAGTTATAAAACTACCTTCCCTAGTGACTAAAAGAGCCCTCTTGGCTCTTGCAAAGTGAAACCCTAGCTGTGAGTGGGAGCATGAGAGAAAACCTGACTTTGGGAGCTCAGATCCGGTGATTGAAGGCATCTTCTGGAGATCTACCACGACAAGGAGGAAGTTCAAGCATAGGAGAAGACTTCCCTGACGCTGGACTGCGGCCTACAACCCCCTAGAACCCGGAGCAAAGGAGTTTTGGAGGCTTCTTGGCACTGCCCAAGGAGAGCTTCTTTCGCCATTTTGATTCGTTTGGAGATTTTTCTAAAGGCAAGTAAACCCTAGATCTTAAGCTTGTGCATGTCCCCTAAGTCCTAGGTATTTTTGTGGGTTTTAATTCGTGTCCTAGAGCCCTACATTCCTCTTTCTTTCAAGCTCGGTCTGTGTTTTTACATAGACAGGAACTTGACGGCAAGATCCCTTGCCGTCAAGATCTTGTGTTGACGGCATGCGATGCTGCCGTCAACCTCTGTGAACGGCCACCCCCTTGCCGTTTAGTTCTTAAGGACAGAACAGTGAACTGTTCTTCCCTATATGATTAATTTCCAGACTTCTTCGCATGAGGATATAGTGTAAATTTTATATGTTATGTAAATTAGCTAATAGAATGTGTTGTGATATTTTTATGTTTTTCTGTAATTAGTATGAATTGTTAGAATTATGTTAAATACATGTTTGATATGCTCCTTAATGTGGTAGCTTCTGATTACCTGATCTATGTTGTATTTGAGTGCCATATAATTTGTGGAGGATGTGTCTACACCTCAGTCCATGTCTTGAGAATTTGGGAATTTTCCCATGACCATGCAATATACTGTAATTTCTGTATTGAAAATAGAGAATACATGTAGGTTATGTTAAAAATCTCAAAAAATTGTATGACGCAAGATAATTTCGGGAAATTTTCTATGGTAATATGAATGCTAGACACAGGTTTGTGAACTGTTAAATTCGATCCTAGCATTTTGAGTCCATGTTAAACTGATTTATGAATAGCATGTAAATGAGTGTTTTATTTTCTATAAATTCTGCATAGCTCAGAAAAATATGAAAATTTTGCATGTATGATCTAAAACCTTCAGCAAGTCTGTGGTTAAATTCTCATATGATTTGGGGAACATAAAGAAATATTCATGTAAATTTCACATGAAAATAGGAATTAAAGTGTGTCCATCGAGATGATTTACTTGCTGATTGATCTTAGTATGATTGGGATAATTTTTCTGAGTGTTTAAATCCTATTAACAGTAGTATCATGTTAGGGTTAACTAAGACATGTGGAATTTATGGATGTAACATATAAAATGATTCAACAGAATAAGTAAAACATGTGAATAATGTGTGAAAATGCGATAAAGTGAATGTAATGTGTAATAATTGGGCCGAAAATGACACGGCTACCCTAGTGGCTTCGAGAGCTGTACATAGAAAAGTCCCTATGGAAAGCTCTATGTGTGAAAAGTTCGTCCTAAAGGCATTAGGAAAATCCTGGAGGTGGACAAGTACCACTGGATAGGGTGGAGAGGGCTTCTCCCGGTTTGCGCAGTTACCAAGATTCACCACTGTATTGCCTAGGTGGTGGGTATGTGATTATGAGTTGTATTATGTGTTATGTGTTATGAGATGTGATGAGTTGTGTTATGCGGTGAGTTATGAGAATGAGATATTTGTTAGTGTCCTCTACTGGTAGATAGGACTATGTGTCATGGCAATTTGTTTAAGCAATGAAATATGAATAAAGTGTGAAATGATATGTGAATGTGGCACATGGTGAGTGCAAATGATATGATATGTGATAGGCGAAAACAAGAGTAAATGATATGATAATTATGTGAAATGGGATGTGAGGGAGAGTTAATGCAAATGAGAGTGTGCTTGCATGTGAAAACTAGTTTATTAGCATGCTATGTTTATGTTTTCCATATGTTAATATCTCAATTGAAATTCCATGCTTAGTATCATATCATGTAGTTTACAATTCGTCATGTAATGGTGTATATGAGTAAACTTAGACAACCATGTTATTTATGCAACACAAAATATGAACATGTAGACTTGTCGAAGGGATAAGATAATATGTGAATAATTATAGACCCATGTAATTGAATGTAATGCATATAAGAACAGCAAGTAAAGTGTGATTATGAACATGGTAAATGCATGAATAATATTCGGATTCCATGCTAGTTGAAATGCTCAATTAGTATAAAGTTTCATACTTAAGTGCTTATTGTTACTAAATGATTTTACCATGTTTTAACCTTCAATTCATGCTATAAAATGTGAAGCTATGTGCATGTGGTTTTATTATGTTAAAACAACAAGTAAATTGTACAATTAAATACGAAAAGTGCATGTGAAAAGAAAGTAGTCATCATGCTAGCTTGTTCTTTTCCCTTATGCTCAATTTTATGCTTTAGTGGTAGAGATATCTATGGAATGAAATAATGTGTGGACAAATCATGCTACATGTTAGGTGTATGAAATATGTACATGTGTATAATGTAATGCTCATGATTGAGAATAGAAATATGATAGACTAGAGCATGCTCATGTGAATAAAATATGTGTTGCTAGTTAGGAGTAAGGACCATGTGTACCCTTGTGATTTGATGATAGTGTGCATCTTTTAATGTTAATGGCTTAGTGCGAGTGTGACATGTTTAAGTTTAAGTCTTTGGTTTGCTTGCTGAGTCTTTGGACTCACTCTTTCTTCGGCATACAGGTTGACAGATATCGTGTACTAGAAGGAATCTTAGTGAGGATCGCCATTTAGAAGACTGTTTTGTGGAGCTTCTACTAGTTGTACTTTTTCTTTTTCTCATAGTATGAAAAGAAATATTGTATGGACAATATTTGGAAATGTAGTTCTTTTATCTTTTATTAATGTGGACATTGTCTTTCTATTTCGCTATTTAGATGGTGGAATGTGTGTTGGTGATGGATTAAAAGTTGAGTTATTTATTTTATTCCGCTGTACTCTAGTGCTATCCAGGTACATATCAACCTATCGACTAGTGTTGGGTACATGTCCCACTGTGACGACGCCCTTTATACCGATGGGGATTGGTATAATCGTACCTGTATGAAGAGGGTCGTTACAAGAGGATCCCCACATGCTTGTAGAGAAGGAAGTCGCCGCTAGTGGGGAACAAAAACACTCCAGCTAGGCAGAGTGTTAGTCCTCGGCTCGCCCTCTCCCCGCCAATCTCCCTTGCATGTTGTATCAACCACCAGGCTAGCTAGTCCAGGAAGATCCCATGTTTGTTCGTCATCCCAGCACCTCCTTCTTGTCCTGTACGATGTCCGCCAGGATCTCTTCCCACGGGAGAAGAGGAGTCGTCACGTCGTACTCCAGGCAGCGCCTCCACCCCAGAAATAATTCCACCTCTTCTAATAGCACGCTCGCTTCGAACCCCTGGAACACGAATGTGTGTGTGTGTGGATGCCACCGCTCCACAAGTGCTCCCAGAGCGTCGAAACCCCACCACATCTCCTTCATATTCTTCGCCAGCACCACCATGAAATTCAAGTTCCACATTCCAATGAAACTCCTCATATCCAGAGTAATAGCACTCATCAGATTCACTAGCCAGGAGAAGGCCCGCACTTGGCCTTGACTCGGGAAAGCAGGCACTTCCTGCATCAAGAAGTGCTGTCAGGCAGAGTTTTGGGGCGTTTTTAGCCAAGTAAGAGCAAAAACATACATTACTTACCTCTCCATTGGCCAGTCTGGTGCTTAGATGCCCCAGAAACCCACTCAGAATCCCCGGGTTCATGCTCATGGACTTTCCGGTTGATGAAGAGGCCATGTTTTCTGCTTCAGTCCATCCTTGGGTCCTCTGGTTCGTAGTTGGGAAAGGAAAGGACGGAGGAAGAAGATAGAAGAGTCCTTGTAGACTCCCAATACCTATTTTTTCGGCCTGATCCGCTGGCAAGTAAACGTCCATATCGTTGGACGCCAGTTTACTGTTAACGGCCGCATATGTTGACGTCTACTATTGAAGGCGGCGACAAGAGTGGACGTTAATGATAAATTGGCGGCAATCGGGGTGGACGTTTACATCCGAGAATTTTTAAAGCTTTATATGGGTATTATTATTTCTATATCTTGTGCTTCAAGTTGTTTTGCAGATGTTTAAGCACAAGCCGCGCTTGAACTTCGGAACACTCATGCTACCGTGAGTGTTACACAGGTATGTCTAACATAGGACCCCACCAGAGGCAAATAACTTGGCGACCGTGAACCCCGAGTTCCCCTTTACCAAAAACAATGACAGGTTTGCGATCTCTTAGTTATTCGTATGGCCTTAGAATTTTCTCTAGTTCTAACTTGCATTTTAGATAGGAAACCCACACTAGCATGCACTGCTAACCGCTTTCTTGCTAACCCAAAAAAAAAAAATGGAGATGTTCCTCAATTACTCTGTGGCTCCCCAGTTCAGGTGGCCTACCGGGTCAGCACCTCTTTTATATTTGAGCCGATTTTGGGCCTTTGTTGTCCCCCTTCAGGAACTTGTCCCACCGTGCATATCACAAGTAGTCAATGCAGCCTTATTGATTTCATGTGAACCGTTTGCCAGCCATGAGCTTAATTCTGGACTTCAGGCTTTCCAAACATTGATTTCAGTTAGAATCTTTTGATAGTCCTTTGAGAGATCAACCAATCCCTTGTCTGCACAACCCCCTAAATCTGGACAGACGTCCTAATTAGGTCAGCGAGCCCAGATGAGCTCTGGTTATAAGACCCCCTCGATTCAGCCGTCATATTACAACTCTTTTGACTCAGACACACCAGAAACTAGTCAAAGTCCAACACGACAACGCCAGGGACCCTAACATTGGGTTGCAGTTGTAGTTACACGGGTAGATCACCCTCCCTCTTATCTTCATTTGTCTCTCAGACGATTCGTCATTGATTTCTGGCCTAACTCATTCGTATGGCTTGCTAGAATTCCTATCTTCGGAGATGGCCCCTTTCATCAAATCTCTGTGTCCTTTGTTTACCGAGACACCAACCTTTCAGTCCGCTCTGCTCCATTGCAAGACCGGATGTCTCGGAGGGGCATTTGTAGACGTGAGATTTGGCCCATCCCCGCGTGGTTCCATGGCCTAATAAGGCCCGTTTGACCATTTGTTGACTTGCCTCGGATCCCATGTAGATGGCAGCATCGACTGCCACTGACTTCATGTTGGCGGCAATCCCCCTGGACGCCGACTATAGTTGGCATCCACCTATGTTGATGCCTACATGGGGTTGGCGGCATCATCGTTTGACATCAACCTGGTCTGCACAACTGCTGTGACGAGCCTCATTATGCCGGTACAGTTATACCAACCCACGTCGGCATAGTGAACGATGTCACAGCGGGACATTTACCCAACACTTACATACGATTGAGATATACACAAATATAAATACATAGTAGCAGAAGTAAAAGAACCATGTCTTTCATTCATCTCATCATCACATTTAACATACATGATTCATGTAACAATTTAAAGATCTAAAGTCCACATAATCCACATAAAAGAAGTGCTAAAATAAAATACATAGTTTGTCCATGATTACATGATAATTCTAATACACTGCCTTACAATACATACTATGAAATCACAAAATGTCACAAGTGAACTCCAAAGAGCTAGTCTCCACGCTCGGAGTCGCTCTCCACTGCCTCCTCTAACGGTGTAGCGTCACCAACTAAACTTGTACGCCGAAGCAAGTAATGAGTCTAAAAGACTCAGCAAATAACACCACACATATCATACATGCATATATCATAGCAGGTTTTCATCCCAAGTCACAAGACAAAACATGTAGCATGCTTGACATCAATAAGAGACAACCTATCATGGTAATTCTACCAAATTAAACACATGGTTCATGATTTCAGATTTTCCAAAATAAAACGTCAGATCACATGCTTTCTACTTATTCCATCACATAAAGGTTTTACCTCTGATTAAGCAAAACATGAGAGCAACCAAACATGGTGTGCTTACATACTTGAAAGGAGACCTTCCTATCATGATTTCTACACATTCTTGCACATGCACATTGTCGTTTTATACACTTTTAGCTTGCTGTTTTGACATGAATTAGAAACTCACAACCAATCACATGAGAGCTACAATCTCAATTAACTATGTCATGGTGGCGCTTAAACATGGAAACGTTTACACATAAGCAAGAAATGCTACTAGCATGGGTTCTACGCATTTGTACACATGTAAAACATTTTCATGACTACAATTAGGTTGCTGTTATGACACGATTTTAACATTAACATATCATGGATCACCATTTCATCATCTAACACATTAGTTTCACATGTTTGCACAATTTCCTCATTCACATAGTTCACTTTTTTTTTTTTACACATTGCACATTTACACCTGTTCACATTACACGACTTACACATGTACACATTCACATTTTTTTCACACTTTAGTGTCGTGATACATAGTCCAAACCACCATTAGAAGGACACATCACGTACACATAGACGCCACCTAGGCAATACAGTGACGACTCTTGGACTACGCAGACCGGGAGAACAAGTCTCCACCCTAACCAGTGGTACTTGTCCACCTCTAGGATTTCATCCTAATGCCCTTAGGATCTTAACACATTGAACCTTCCCATGGGGACTTTTCCATGGTACGGTTCCACGGCCCTCTATGGAAGCAGTATCACACTTGGCACAGTCTTACACATTACGCATACCGATTTTAGTACACATTTACACAAGACATCCTCATACCTTTTCATTCTCTCTCTCACACATATGGCTCTATTTTTCCTAGCATGATGCTACTGATAACAGGGATTAATATTCACTAACTTGCATTAATCAGGTTGGAAAAACACATCATTAAGTCATATTCATGATAACATGCATTTATCACATTTTTCACATGAAATTTTCATAACACACTTTGCAGTCATCAGAATAGCATGAAAATTTAACCACATACTCATTTCAGGTTTATACTCTTACATGAAATTTTCAAGATTTTTTAGAGTTAACATATATTTTCAGAAATTGAAACATTCAGCCTCATATTATCCATAATTCAATTCCACACCGAACACAACATGAATAGCAGATTCAACAGACCTCAACCCTGAACCCAACATATACCTTATCACAGCAATTTCCCTCGGATTTATTACACAACACACAATTTAATGGAAATTTCACAAACCCTACATATGTTTTCTATTTTCAGAACAGAAATTTACAGTAAATCATACGAGCATGGAGAAATTTCAGAAATTGCAGGGCACAGACTGACCCCTACACACATAGTTTGTAAAATTTAGGGCACCCAAATTCCTCACGAGTTGCATAAACAGAAACTAACATGATCTAGGATTTTTATCATACATGCATTTTTTCATAAATGACACCCTTCATACCAATTTCAGAAATTGTAAGGACCTCACCACACATACCACCATTCATAATACATATCATAGTACGGTTACCATATATCCTCATGCAAGAACCTCGAAAAATTTTCATATAGAAGGAGAGAACAGCTCGCTGTTCTGTCCTGACGATCTTAACGGCATAGTATGGCCATTAATGGAGCTTAACGGCAACATCGTTGGCCATTAATGAAGATCTTGACGGCAATGGATCTTGCCGTCAAGTTCAGGTCTGTGCAGAAATACAGACCCGAGCTCCAAATACAAGAAGAATTGGGGATCCAGGACTCGATCTAAAATATGTAAAAATAACAAAACCCTACTAGACATCTACATGGACGAAATGTGAGGGTTACTTGCCTTTAAACAAGTCTCCAAAGGGATTAATATGGGGGTGAAGCTCTCCTTGGGCAGTCCCAAGAAGCCTCCACAAATGCTCTCCTCCGGGTTCTAGGTTGGTGTAGAAGCTAAACCGCGGTTGGGGAAGTCTTCCCCGATGTTCCAGCTACCCTCCTGATGCAGTAGGTCACCGGATGAAGCCTTGAATCGCCGGATTGAAGCCTCCAAAGTTCAGTCTTTATGCAGTTCTGAGCTAGGGTTTTCTCTATCTCTTGAAAGAGGTCAAGAGGGGTTGTCTGGTGTAGAAGGGGGTGTGGTTTATAGCAGAGGGGTTTGGGAACCCCGGAGAGGTGATGTGAAAGCCTACTAGCCGTTGGGGACATCTCCCCAATGGCTGGGCTTGCTTGCCCCCGGAGTTTCGGGGTCTGCAACGCATGCAGGTCAGAGATCTTAACGTCCACATCCATGGACGTTGGCTAAAGTATTGGCATCCATCGAGGTGGACGCTGACTCAGCATGGACGTCCATCCATGTGGATGCCAATTGGATCCTTCGGCCAGAACTCAAAACATGCAGAAACCATGCTTAACTTATACCTATGTACATGCCATACATATGTATTATTATGTACACACTACCACCATGCAATTCATACATTATTTACAACTAATTATACACATGCACACATAAGTATAACTAGTTAATACATACGTAGATATGTACATCTATGCATGCACAAACATGAATTATTTACACGAAATAAAATAATGCAGCAAAATTCGAGGGCCTTACAATTGCCCGAGATTCCAGCCCACTTGCGTCATTCTCTCGGCCATGCAATGCATATATCCGTTCCCAACGGGTATATGGGCCACCATGGCACCCCATTGACCCAGTAAAAATCCTACTTGGCCTCCCCTCATTGGTTGGAGCATAAACACATAGATTGCCAAGTGTGCAAGTGTGTTTCTTCACACTTGAGCATCCAAGGCTCTGAAGCTCCGACCCCACTGCCTATTTATGTCCCCCCTTGGCCTTCTAAGTGAGCGAGGAGAGGCTGGACGTCCATGCCATATTTCCTTAAGAGAAGAGAGAGAAAAGTGACTTGAGAGCTTCCACCCTTGTTCCCTCTTTTCCTCTCAACTCTTTGAGCGTCCAGGAGGCTTCACCAAGTGTTGGAGGAGCCTACTAAGGAGCCATCAACAACTTCCAACGAGGATCATCTCCCTCCTTCTCCTCCTCTTCTCTTTCTCTCTCCTTAGTCTTTACATGCTTCACACACCCACATACACACCCTAGGCACGTAGGGCACCTTCCTACACACCTAAAAAGGGGTTTGCCAACCAAAAACGGAGGAAGAAGGGTGGTCATAACATTTGGCCATCCCTCTTCTCAAGTCCGCAACCGGTACGGGGCTCTTCTTTTGGGACTTCCTTTTCTGTTTAGGACGTTTACCACACTTTCTTTAGTCTAATAGAGTCCCTTTTCATGGCAGGAACACATCGAAGAAGACCATGGAGCTCTCCTCCTTTGGCCGGCCGAAGAAGGAGAAGTTGAAGTCCCACCACTGTCCGCTGCGCAAGGAATGTTACCAGCATGATCACAACTCATCCTTGGTTACTTTACTGGTTTTCTTCTTTTTTCTCCTCAGTCAACTTAGTCAAACGAGGTCAACCAGCAACCCTTCATAGCCAACGAGGGAGTGGCGACGTTCATGAACGACCGGAGGATCCCACAGTCACTGGGAGTGCGGAAAACGAAGCATCCACAGAGACCTAGAAGGGTGCAAACACCTAGACAAGAGGAACCCGCACCACAGGATGTGAAACCAAGAGATACAGTCGATGTGAAAGCCTCGAACTACCAGAGGCCGCCACGTGCCTTCAAAGCCAGAGTGCAACAAGGGGGGGGGGCACGGGCTTATGCTCGCTTCCATGAAAAGAGAGTAGAGCTGCGGCGATCTGGTCGTGTGCCAATCATTCGGGGGAACCCGTCGACACCTACTGTTTTGGCCACACGCCACCACCAAGAGAAGACACAAAGGCCACGTGATCATATCCTTGGCCTTGCAAACTCTCCTCTGCAGCGAACAAGATCGCTGAGAGCCATGGAAGACTCGCAAGCTGAAGCTGAGAGCAGCTCAGGAGAAAATGATGTGCCTTGTGAACATGTTCACACTCGGCCTAAAGAGACCAAGCCCAGGATATCTGTCCTCAAAAGACTGACCTTTCCGCATGAAGCATCGCGGAGGGTCGAAAGAGGCCACAATGGCGCATGGCAAATCTTTGCATGCCACATGGCTGGTATAGGGAGCCGTTATGGAGCTCTGTCAACTAATGAAGAGGAGCTGGCGGAATTGGCTAAAAGGCCTGGCGCCGTTACAAGAAGAAGAGCAGCTGCGGTAGCTCTCACAGCTGCATATGGAGGTTCTAATGCCTCTACAACACAGATGACAGCAATTGCTGCCAATGTAATCACTACTCAGGGTAGTGGGGGCAACAATGAGATTCCCCTGCTACTGCCACCAGAAATGACACTTGGGGGCACAGTACAAGAGATTCATCTTACTGCACCCCTAGATCCAGCCGTCTTGGAGTTGCTACAGCGATATCAGGCCGAAATCGAAGCACTCAAGCGGCAAATAAAAGGCAAAGAGACTGAGGGCCGTACATCCCGAGAGGCTGAGGGTTCGGGAGAAACCCTCAAGGGACCTCAGGGTCAATGGGGACTTCGGCCCAACGCACTATTGCGCAATTGGCGAATGAGCAACTTCAACATTCGCCTATAGCCTCAACTCAACAATAGCATCAACAAACCCAGTACCAGCTTTCGCAGCCACAACTCTCACAATAACCATATTTGCAGCAACAACATCAGCCGCAACAGGGCTATTCTATGCAACAACAACAGTCACTACCTGCTCACGCTCTTGAGCAGCAATTTGAAAATCAAGAGCCGCCCCTGGTGCCACCGGTGGCCATTATAAACACCCCAAACAATCAGTCGGCCCACTTCTATCCTCAGCAAGTGGACCCTGCCACCATCAGCAAGTTAATGGTGGAGCAAATGATCGAAATGAAACTCGCCGAGCGAGGAGACAGAGAGCACATGGCTTTTGATGTGCATAGGGTACCTTACCCTGCATACCATGCTGTGAAAAGGCTGCCCCCGAGCATTACCAAACCTCCAAAGTTTGACAAGTTCAACGGGCGAGGATCCCCAAAAGAACACATCGCATATTACATCAATGTGATGGGGGACTTAGCAGTCGAAAAGTTGTACTTTTTGAAGTTCTTCGGCTCCTCCTTAACAGACCTGGCATTTGAATGGTATTCCAGTCTGCCAGAAGGGCCATATCTGACTGGACCGACATGCAAAAGAAATTCAGAGAAAGATTCTACATTACTGAGAGGGAGGTGACAGTAGCTGAGCTCTACGCAACCAAGCAAAAGAACGATGAGTCAGCACTAGATTACATTCAGCGGTGGAGGAACCTCAGCATGAGATGCAAGCGTCCCCCTCATCAAGATGATGCAGTTCAAATCTGCAAACAAAACCTGAAAAGAGAATTACTGGAAAGGATGATCGGAATGGAGATCCGGTCATTCGACAGGCTGAACAATGTGGTGGCAGAAATAGAAGCCTTTTTGGCAAAATACTCCACCAATTCTTTCACAAGACAGAAGAGTAAACTGGCTGATAAGAAGCCAGCCGGGAAAGAGGTGCACGTGGTGGTTCTCAAAACTTTTGAAAAGCAAAGAGACAGAGGCAAGGCAGTGGCCAGATCCTCTGACAACAAACCTGAGCCGCAGAGAAAGGTCATCCCTTTCCAAGACAAAATGAGGAAGCCATACTCCTTCCCTAGAGAAAAGAGTAAAACATTGTTTGATTGGGGTATCAGATACAATAAGATCACCCTCCCAACACCTAAGAGACTTGATCAGGCTGTAAAGAAGGATGATCCTTGGTACTGTCTATACCATCAGATCCTGGGGCATCCTTTGAAAGACTGCTATGTTTTCAAAGACATCATGGAGTCTTTGATCAAGAAGAGGGAGTTGCAAATGGGGGATTACAAGGTTAATCCACCCCAGCCGCATGAGCCACATGCCCGGCAAGTTGCGATCAATATGATCTCTCTATACTAGCAATTGCCAGAAGAGATCTCCGAAGCCAGCACGGAGAAAACATATGAGAGTCATATCCTCACCCCAATCAAGGAACAGGACGACTGGCAAAGAGTGTCCAAAAAGACAAAGAAGAGACCAGATAAGAAACCAGCTCCAAAGGTACATATTCAGGGAGTGACACCTCAGCCACCTGCGCCAATTGTTACCCCGATATGACACCCAATGGAACCCAGGGTTGTCATCCAAAGAAACCCTGGCAATAGAAGGTGTCGAACACATTTACCACTATACGAAGGGGGCAGCCCTTCAATTAAGCACTTGCAAGCGCTAATTGATGAACTAGATGAATATGAGCAGCCTGAGGGGCACCCTATTCAATTACAAGAATATGTCCCATGGGAGGAGCTCGGGAAGCTGACGCTGGAAGCACCTGCTGGGCAAGAGACACCTCAGTCCCAAGAAGACTTGTTCTAGGGGCAAGAGACTACAAAACCCAAGAAAAAGAGGAGAAGATCTAAGAAAAAGAAGGCAGCTGCAACTCTCTCATGGAACACCATATCTTCTCTACTGGGCTTGGTCGAACACCACGATGAGGAAGTAATCTATTCCCCATCCAATGATGTTAACCAAGTCGGAGCTTCAGGGGCCGAGTTCATAACAAGATCTGGGAGGAAATGGGGACGCCCTCCTCCGGCCAATCAAAATATTATCTTCAGGGGGGAGCCCTCCTATCAAATCCTGGAACCTGAAGTGCGAGGGGTGCAAGTTCCACCTCCTCCGGGGCTCGATACTAGTGAAGAAACTGGGGGCACGGTCCCATCTTTTGCTGAGTTTCTGGCAGCAGAAGAGCAAACTAAGACACTGCCTAAACCTCCAACAGCACAAAAGAAAGCCAACAATGAGCAAAATAGTCTGGTCAGTGGACTCCAGGCTAAGGACGGCACAAATGACAAAGAAAAATTGAAGGTAGATGATGTCAGAGCAAAAGACAGGATCATCAAGCTGCTGAAGAAAATCCCTACACGATTCAGTGTTTGGGAAATTCTATCACTAAGTGAAGAGACCAGAAAAGCGTTGATCATAGCCTTGCAGACTCCAGCGCAATATGAGACCTGCCTGGCAGAAATGCAGGTAGAGGCTGTCGTCGCCAATGCGGAGTCCATCTCATTTACTCCAAAGGACATGCTCCTCCCCATGATCACTCATAATAGACCCTTGTACATGAGGGGGCAATTGAATGGGCTACCCCTAAATAGAATTCTGGTAGAACTGGGGGCAGCAGTCAACATTCTACCATACAAGATCTATCAAAAATATCACTTTGATGTGCATCTCACTCCTATAAACGATGTGAGAATAGCAGGCTTCAACCAGAAGTTTGAGGTTCCGCTGGGGGTCGCGGAGTTTGACTTAATTCTGGGGGACTTCAGGACAAAGGTCCAGTTTCATGTGATCAATGCAAATACATCCTACAAGGGTCTGTTGGGTCAACCTTGGCTCCATCAAAACGGAGTGTTCCCATCAACATTGCACCAGTGCATTAAATACATCAAAGAAGGGGAAGAGCAGAGGGTTTTCGCCAATGCACACCTATTTTAAGTCTATGAGTGTCATCTCCTCAATGCTAATTTGTGTCTGGAGTACTCAGAAAGTCAAGTCCCCCAGAAGGGCAAAGAAAAAGATACCGTTATCACTGATGAGTGGCTTCCACCACCACCGCCAGGGGTCGCTGCTGCAGAGCATACCCCAACAAAGAAGGAGGACGTGCAGTCATGTGATGTCCCAGTTTGCAAACATGGTGTGGCTGTGCAAATAGAAGATGAGGAGCCGGAACTTATTTTAGTTCCAGAAGGCCTCACAAATCCAGCTGCTGAAATAGACTGTCAAACCATAAGGGCGTTGAAGACCATGGTGATATCTCACCCAGGTAGCCGCTTTACAGTCTTCTATGCTGCTGAGGAGCAACCAATGAGAAGGGATGATGATTGTAAAATCCCTGAAGAGACTGGAGATCCCTTGGTGCCAATCATGGGGTTCTCAGACATGTCTAGCACAGTCACCAGACTGGCTAAAAGACAATAAATCCCTCTCTGCCAACATCTCAGTCAAATGGAGATGTTCCGAAAGTTATGGTACCCTCCGAACATAGACAGGGAATTGTTGAAAATTACACAGCACCCGGGACTTGGCTTGTCATTGGGAGGAAGCTATACCGTTAGCATGATCAGCTTTGCAAACCAAACAGAGAAGAGCCCATCAGGGGTAGTTTATGATGACTACCCTGAAGAAAGAGACATAGCTAAAGCAGCTACAGCCATAAGTGATGAACCTCCCCAGGGGGCAACGATTTCCCCCACATGTGCTCCCATGGAGCTCCCTACCACCCAGGTACTTCCGACAACTGGAGAAAATAGAAATGATGAGACTGCCCAACCAGTCTCTACAAGCTCAGAAGAGGCAAGAGACCAAGCAGTGACAACAGGCATATCGCCAAATCCAAGCCAAGAGGCCCAACAGACGGAAGAGACCGAAGAGAGTATGTCAGCTGAAGACCAGCAAAGAGAATATATGGAGGTGCTAGAGGTAGAAGCTGATGAAAAAGGCTTTGTGGACCTTCAACCAGCACCGGAAGAGTTCGAAGAGGGCGGCCAAGCCACAGTTGATGAGTTGGTGGAAGTAAACCTTGGCACGAAGAATGATTACTGACCAACCTTCTTAAGTGCCCTCATCCCAGAAGAAGAGAAGCAGCGGTATATTCAACTGTTACAAGAATTTCGGGACTGTTTTGCCTGGAATTATAAGGAAATGTCGGGACTCAGCCCTCACGTGGCACAGCACATCCTGGCAATTGACCCGAAAATTGAACCGGTCAAGCAATCTCCTAGAAGAATGAGGCCGAAATTGATAAACAAAGTATGTGCCAAAGTGGATAAATTGATAGATATGGACTTTGTTGAAGAGAACCAATATACGACTTGGTTAGGAAACATTGTTCTCGTCAAAAAGAAGAATGGACAGATCCGGATCTGTGTGGACTTCCGAGATCTGAACAAGGCTTGCCCAAAGAATGATTTTCCGGTGCCAATCACCGAAGTAATGATAGATGCAACTACCGGACATGAGGCCTTGTCGTTCATGGACGGATCATCTGGCTATAACCAAATCTGGATAGCGGAACAAGACAGGGTGCACACTACTTTCAGGTCACCTAAAGAGATCTTCCACTACAAAAGGATACCCTTTGGTGTCAGAAATGCTGGGGCTACCTACCAAAGAGCAATGACGAAGATCTTTGATGAGCTACTCTATAAGAAGGTGGAGTGCTACATTGATGATGGTAGTCAAAACAAGAAAAAGAGAAGACCACCTGGCTGATCTCAGAGTCATATTTGAAAGGCTGAGACAGTATGAGCTGAAAATGAACCTAATGAAGTGTGCATTCGGGGTATCCAGTGGAAAGTTCTTAGGCTTCATTGTCCGATACAGGGGAATAGAGATTGACCCTGTCAAGATCAAAGCCATCCAAGAGATACCACCTCCAAAGAATCTGACTGAGCTCAGATCACTACAAGGGCGACTGGCCAACATCCGTAGGTTTGTCTCAAATCTATCTGGGCGATGTCAGCCCTTCCACAAGCTAATGGGGAAAGACGTCCCTTTCCAATGGAACCAGGAGTGCCAGAATGCTCTGGATCACCTGAAGACATACTTGAACACTCCACCAGTGCTGGGTGCTCCAGTAAAAGGATGCCCTCTCATCTTGTACATAGCAACCACAGAGCACTCCTTGGGAGCTATGTTAGTACAAGAGAACGAGGAAGGAAAAGAACATGCTCTCTACTACCACAGTCAAAGGTTAATAGGAGCAGAAGAGAGGTATTCTCCGATCGAGAGAGTTTGCCTAGCCTTGGTGTTCGCAGCCAAGAAAACGAGACACTATATGCTATCACATGAGGTTAGGCTAATCTCCAGGGCCGACCCCATCAAATACATACTCTCCCAACCGGCGTTGAGGGGAAGAATTGGAAAATGGGTTGTCATACTAATGGAGTTTGACATCAAATACATCCCTCAAAAAGCAATCAAGGGGCAAGCGGTAGCAGACTTCTTTGCAGCTCACCCTGTGCCAGAAAATTCCTCGCTCATTACAGAGCTACCAGAAGATGAGACCCTCGAAGTGAACCAGTTGTAAATGGCTACTTGGCAATTATACTTTGATGGGTCATCAAGAATAGAAGCGACTGCATATGGCAGTGCAAGATTCTGAGCAGGGGCAGGCATTGTCCTAAAGTCGTCGGAAGGAGAGGTCATGCACACCTCCTGCTCAATTAACAAGTCGTGCACAAACAATGAGGCTGAATATGAGGCCCTAATCATTGGCTTGCAAGTGGCCCTTTTCATGAACATTAAGGTGCTGCAAGTGTTTGGTGACTCGATGTTGATGGTCAAACAAGTGCAAGGAGAGTTTGACGTCAAAAATCCAGAGTTGCTACTATACCACCAAAAAGTCAAGAGACTACTGTCAAAATTCTATCAAATAGAAATAGAACACATCAGCAGGAGCAGAAATGCACAAGCAGATGCCCTAGCAAAATTGGCTAGCTCTTTGGCAGTACCGCGCGATGACAAGCTGGAGGTTGTTATCATGAATCGACGACAAGTTCCCAGCATGATAGAAGATGAGTCTGAAAATGAAGAGAACGGCCAGGATGAAGTATCTGTAGCTAAAGAGATCAGGCAAGAAGACTAGTTAGAGCCCTTGCTACAATGGTTCGAGCACCAGCAATTGCCAAAACAAAGAGAAGAAGAGATCAAACTGGTCAGAACAAAAGACTCATACGAGCTAAGAGGTGGAGTTCTGTTCAGAATCATGGCAGACTCCAAGAAAAAGATCTTGTTAAGGTGCCTGTCACCTGAAGAGGCTTGGAGGGTTATGAAAGAGGTACATGCCGGAACTGCTGGCGCCCACCAGGCCTAGCCAAAAATGAAAATAGAAATTAAAAAGCTCGGTTATTATTGGCCGACCATGTTCGAAGACTATGGCAATTTCGCCAAAACATGTCAAAAGTGTCAAGAACATGCGGTCATACCAAGAAGACCTCTTATACACCTGCATCCAACCATTCCAAGTTGGCCGTTTGCACAATGGGGCACAGATGTTGTGGGCCCTCTGCCACCTTCTTCATCGGGGTGTAAATACATCTTGGCAATCACCGACTATTTCTCAAGGTGGGCCGAAGTCGTGGCATTAAGAAAAGTAACAGGGGAGTTGGTGGCGCGCTTTATCCAGCGAAACATCATTTTCAGATTCGGAAGTCCATACCAGATCATATCAGACAATGGAACACACTTCAAAAATTAGAAGGTTTCCAAAATGGCTGCCAAATACAAAATAAACTAGAGGACTTCCACTCCCTACAATCCGCAGGCCAATGGCCTAGCAGAAGCTTTTAACAAGACATTGTGCACCTTTCTGGCCAAGACAGTCAGTGCCAACAAAAGAGATTGGGAGGACCGGATGTATGAGGCCTTATGGGCTTACCGAACCATCTACAAGACACCAACGGGCTGCTCACTTTCTCCCTGGTGTACGGTTCAGAAGCCGTGGTCCCAATAGAACTAAAAGTGCCATCTCTCAGGGTAGCCATTCAGCATGGGCTAGCTCCTGAGAACCAGACCAATATTGAAAAAAGACTCAAAGAACTCTCCGACTTGGAGGGAAAGGGACTGCGAGCTCAACAGAACATTCAGGTCTATCAGGCCCGCATAGCACGTGCCTTCGACAAGCTCGTCAAGGGTTGTGAATTCAAAAAAGGAGACTTGGTAATGGTCAAGAAAAGAGAAGTCATGGCCGGCAACCCAAAAGAGAAACTGAATGTGAATTGGACTGGGCCATATGTAGTGCAAAGAGTCTACGAAGGTGGTGCCTACATCCTAGTTAATCATCGGGGCGAAGTGCAGTTTCCACCCCTCAACGAAAGACACTTGAAGCTGTACCATGCGTGTCACCCACATTTCGGCGGCCAGCATCATGAGCAGCAAGAGAATGAACAAGAACCAGATCCGAGCGGCTTATTCGACAAATGAAAGGAGTCCTCCGTTTCAGTTAGCATATCACCTCTTTGTGAACTATGTGGAGATTGTTCGAGCTTTCTGTACCTCTCCCCATATGAAAAAGACCTTAAAAAAAAATCATGTTTTTCCTCAAATACAAAAAAAAATAAAGAGACTTACATGAGATTTTTGTGCCCTAGCATGCATGATGGGTTGTTATTTGATTGATTTAACCCTTACCATCTTTCGTGGGCAGGAACCTATAAAGCTGGTGTCAACAAGTCTGGGTGACCGACATCATCATCAATATGCCGAAGTCGCGATGAAAGCTGACGATGGCGACAAGCCTAAGAGATCAACGTCATTCAAACAGCAAAGTCCCGCTAGTAGCCACGCCAACGCGACACAAGGCTAAACCAGCCGTATGGTCATGGGACAAAGAGGCGTCAACAAGCTCAAGCAGCCGACGTCGAGCAGGACATTGGTAGATTATGCCAATGTCCTCACACTCTTTCAAAAGAAAAAAGAAAAAAAGAAGAGGCTAAAAATAGAGATGCCTCGTCGGACTTATCTGGACCGTTCCACCGAATAAGGGTAAAGAGGACTTAAAACCCGATTACGGTGAAAACCCGCAAAGGACGCCATAAGCAAAACAAGGTATCCTGTTACACGAAAACCCGAAAGGGCGTGTAGACAAAAGCAAGAGGGGGTCGGATTAGGTGAAAACCCAAAGGGCGCCCAATTCGATAATGAGAAAACAAAAAAAACAAAGAAAAAATGAAGGCAAATGCCATTCCAATAGGCACGAGAACCAAACAACAACAAGATCGTCAATAGACAGCAATTGACCTGGTCATCCTGACGGCCAATAGACAGCAATTGACCTCGTCATCCTTGTTGGGTTGAGTGTGGTTTTAGTATCCCTCTCTCCCTAGTTTTGATGATGACACTTTGTGATTTTGTGCTTGTTGGGTTGAACATGGTACATGTCTCATTTATATAATAATAATGCCCAAACAACATGTCTTGAACATTTTACATTTCATACTTTGATGATAATGCCTTGTGCTAATGGCTTATGTGTTAAATTTTTAGGGCTATACAGTTTTTGTCATGATGGTGTCGACACATCCCTTGGTGGTGTCGACACTGGATCACTGTCCCAGAAGCTATCTTTGAAGACAGGGTCAAGTTGTGTCGACACACTCAATGGTGGTGTCGACACTAGTCCCAGCTTCCAGGAGATCATTTTGCCTTCCTAGGACAGGGTGTCGACACACTCAGTGGTGGTGTCGACACACTCCAGTTGAAGTTTCAACATCTGATTCCTCTGGATACGTGGCTGCTTGGGGTTCAAGGGAAGTTGCATTGGATCGTGTGCCCACGCACCCCAAGGGTACAATTGGACTTATGGGGCTATATATACCCCCCCCCCCCAATTATTGGCCCCCAAGACCTAGGAGACCTCCAGAAGATTCCAGCAAAAAGCTTTTGGCGGCAAAAGGAGGAATCCCCCGCTCCTGCTCTTCTCGTTGCTATGGTGATCCATCTACTTCCTTGGAAAGCACGAGGGAGTGAAGGAGAGCTCTGAAGAAGAAGTTGAAGCACTTCTCAAGGGAGCAGATCCAGCAAAAGCAAGCAATTGAAGAGAATTTTATGGTGATTCAGAGGCAATTGAAGTAGAGCATCGCCAAGTGATTGAAAGCATCACCATATCTCTTCAATTCAACCTTCTGCAAGGAATCTTCATCGAAGAACACAAATACTGTATCTATTTCTTACAATTCTGAAGTTCTTCTTCTGATTCATCCATGAGATTTGTGCATGAAGTGTTGCACAAGTTTCTGTGAATGAATTTTCCTTGGATCAGATCATTGCTAGAGGATCTGATTTATGTTGGTCTTGATCTAGCTTGTGTTTTGTGAGCCATTGAGCTCGGTGTTGGTGAGTTGAACACTCAGTTGTGTTTGAGCAAGTGTGCTCAGTTTCTGGAGCGGTTGTGCTCTAGAATTTGTGTGTGACTTGTCTAACTCAAGTGTGTTGGAATCGTCGTGCTCCAGTGTGAGTTGTACTCAAATTTTGAGTAGAGTGTCCTCATTGTGTGAGGGGTGGACGTAGGGATCACAGGTGTGATTTCCGAACCATCTAAAAAATCCTATGTGCAATGGTTTGAATTGTTGATCTGCGCTAGATGATTGCATAGGATTGCGGTTTCACACTAATTGCCTAATTGTCTCACACCTCCACTTACACACTCACACTTCAGATCTGAAAATTGTTTTTGTGATTAGATCTCTGAGTCAAAGTAGTTTTAATTTTCTTAAGGGTTCACAACTGTTCTGATCTGATTTGAGTGTTTTTGTCTGATCTTTATGTGACACTTGCTTCAATTGGTTGATTGTTTTGTTACTGCTTTGCTTCCTACTTAATGGATTCTCGAAGTTTTGTTGTTGAAGGTCATTCCATTAATAGGCCACCATTTTTCAATGGGTCTGATTACTCTTATTGGAAAAATCGCATGCAAGTTTTTCTTAGGGCTCAAAACTATGAAATCTGGAAGGTAGTTGAAGTGGTTCCTTATGAAAATCAAGGAGATGAAGAGAAGTGGACTAGAGAACAGATTAGGAGGGCCACTCTTAACTATAGTGCCATGAACATGCTTCAGTGTGCAGTCCACCCTAAAGAATATTCAAGAATATCCATGTGTAAATCTGCTAAAGAGATGTGGGATAAACTTGAATTAATGTATGAGGGAACATCTCAAGTTAGGGAAACCAAAGCAAACATACTTGTTTCTGAATATGAATTGTTTATGATGAAATCTGATGAATCAATTTCTGAAATGTTTGCTAGGTTTATGACAATCGTCAATGGACTGAAGGCACTAGGTAAAGAGTACACTGATGCTGATTTGGTAAGAAAGATTTTGCGCTCTCTATCATCTATCTGGCATACTAAGGCCACTGTGATTGAAGATTCTAAGGATTTGTCCAAAATCTCTTTGGATGAACTCATAGGATCTTTAATGACATATGAAATAAATTTGAAAAGAAGTGAAGAACATATGCTTAAAGCCAAACCAGTAGCACTTAAAGCCTCATCAAGTAACAAAGAGAAAAGTCAAGAAAAATCAAGTTCTGAAGAGTCTGAGTCCAATGAGGATGAACTTGCCCTCATGACTAGGCAATTTAGAAAATTTTTAAAATCAAGAAAAGGGAAATTTACTGAAAAGAAGAAATTCTCTTCTAGCAAAAGGAATATTTCTTCTGCTTCAAATGTCAATTCCAGTAGAAATCAAAAATTGATGAGATTATTATTTGCTACATGTGCAACAAGGCAGGACATATGAAAGGGGAATGTCCTGAGAATAAAAAGGACAAGTACAAAAAGAACAACAAATTGAAGAAGCCTAAAGCTATGGTAGCAACTTGGTCAGATGATGACCAAAGTGAGGATGAAGAAGAAAAGTCCTCAAGTTCAAGGAATGAGGAGCTATGTTTTATGGCCAACAGCAGCGATGGAAAGGTAGGTACTTCTTTTGAACAATACACTATTGAAGATTGGCAAGATGCATATGCTGAGTTAGTTGAAAAGTTTTCTGAAATAAGAAAGGAAAACAAACATTTGAAAAAGAAATTTGAAAATGCCATGCATGATACTTCATTGAATAGAAGAATTTCTGAACTTGAAAATGAAGTATATGAACTCAATGAAGAAAAGGAAGAACTTTTGAACGAAATTGATGAACTGAAAATTGCATCTCAAAAGGCCAATAATGACTTTGAGAAACTTTCTGAAAAAATGGAATTGCAACAAAGGGAAAAGCAACAAGATATTGATGAAATCCAGAAACTTAAGAATTTGTTGGAAGAAAAGGAACAAGTAATTGGAACCATCACAAAAGGAAAAGAAAATCTTGATGCATTGTTAGGGCAAGAATGAGATATGAGAAACATGGACTAGGATTCACCACACAAAAATTCTTGAAGAATAAATCTGGTGAAAAGAAAGAAAAATCTTCAAAAACTCCCTTGATAAAATTTGTTAAAAGTGCTAGTCCAGAAAACAACAATAAACAAGTGTCAAATAACACATCTAAAATTTTCAAGAATCAGAACAAAAAGAATGTCTCTAACCAAAAGAAACAAAATGAGTCGACACCAGTCCAACACAGGTCGACCTGTCCAACTCTGAAAATCAACAATCAGTTAAACAAAAAATCAAACAAAAATTTGAAAAATAATCAAAACACAAAAAGAAACTTTCATGATAATTCTTGGAGATCCAAGACAACACATCAATCTGATTGGATCAACTCTTGGAATCATTGGTATCATAATCCTTATTGGTACCATTCACAATTCTTTTATCCAAAATTCTCAAGATACCAACAGAATCCTTGGTTTGAATTTCCATACATGAATGATTATGCCCAATTGCATAACCTCCATGCTCATGAAAGAAAGAACACTGGTGTTTTCATTCCAAAAAGAAATGCTAAGTTGGCAAAAAGAGAAATCACTTCTGAAACAAATCAAATGCCAAAAACAACTCAAATATGGATTAGAAAAGATCTATTATCTCTGCTCAAACACACTGATGGTCCCAACAATGTTTGGGTACCAAAATTTTCTCTTCTTTGATTTGATTTTTACAGGAAGGTCGTGCACCCAACTCCAATGTATGGTTTCTTGATAGTGGGTGTTCACGACACATGACAAGAGACAGAACAAAGTTCTCATTTCTGACTAAAAAGGAGGGAGGATCTGTCACATTTGGAGGTAAAAATAAAGGGAAAATCATTGGATCTAGAAAGGTTGGTAAATCCTCCTCAAACTCAATTGAAAATGTTCTGTTAGTTGATGGTTTGAACTATAATTTGTTAAGCTTAAGCCAACTGTGTGACAAAGGTCACAAGGTTGTGTTTGAATCAGATTTTTGCAAAATAATTGACTCTTCAACTGAAAAAATAAAATTCTTTGGCAAGAGAGAAAATAATGTCTACATGATCAATCTTGATAAAAACTTTGCTGAAAACATTTGTTTAGTTGCAAATAAAGATGAAATTGCATGGACATGGCATAAAAGACTTGGTCATGCAAGTTTCAAACAATAAATAAACTTTTAAGGCTAAATCTGGTTAAAGAACTTCCTGAATCTTTTCCAAACATTGAGAATCAACTTTGAGGGATATGTGCTCAAGGAAAACAAACCAGAAAATCTTTTAAAACCTTCAATGATGTACTCACATCTAAGCCACTAGAATTGCTTCATATGGACCTTTTTGGGCCAACAAGGATTCTTAGTCTTAGTGGCAAAAGATATGGTTTTGTCATCATTGATGATTTTACTAGATATACATGGGTTATTTTCCTATCCCACAAGAGTGATGCTTGTCTAGAATTCAGAACTTCTGCACCTCTGCCTTAACAGGTTTCTCACATAAAATCAAATCCATTTTAACTGATCATGGGGGTGAATTTGAGAACAAAACTTTTCTGATTTGTGTGTTGAACTAAACATTTTCCACAAATTCTCTTCTTCAAGAACTCCAGAACAAAATGGAGTTGTGGAAAGGAAGAATAGAACACTTGTGAAAATGGCTAGATCTATGCTCTTGGAAAGCAAACTGCCCAAATCTTTCTGGGCTGAAGCTGTAAACACAGTAAATCACATTCTAAAAAGAGCATTGGTCAGACCAAAAATCAGAAAAACCCCTATGAACTGTTGAAAAACAAAAAACCAACTTTATCTTACTTTAAAGTTTTTTGTTGTAAATACTTTGTACATAATAACAATAAGGAAAATCTTGATAAATTTGACGCCAAAAGTCATGAAGCCATCTTCCTTGGTTATTCAGAAATCTCTAGAGCTTTTAGAGTGTACATTCTCAAAAATAAAACTGTGAAAGAATCTCCACATGTAGTCTTTGATGAAAACTCATTTTCAACTGATGATTCTACATCTTGTAGGGCTCATCAAAATAAGGAAGAGGATGATTTCATTGTTGAGTCTTCACCAACCATTGAGGAAAATAAAGACTCACTTGAAAGTCTGGACAACCATTCACCTACCATAAGTAGATCAGGTAATATTGTTCCAGACTTGAATGCATCTCAAGAGGTAATTCCTGAAAATAAATTTTGAGAGATCATCCAATTGAGAATGTAGTTGTTAATGTGCATGATAGAGTTAGAACTAGATCATCTTTTTTGAATGCAATAAATGAAGACCCACTAGCACTGATTTCCCAAACTGAACCCAGGTCAATTGATGAAGCTCTATTGAGTGAAGACTAGATCAATGCAATGCATGATGAACTTCATCAATTTGACAGAAATCAAGTGTGGGAATTAGTACCTAGACCTAGTGACCAATATGTTATTGGCACTAGATGGGTATTTAGAAATAAATTGAATGAAAATGGACAGGTTGTTAGGAATAAAGCTAGACTAGTTGCCAAGGGGTACAATCAAGAGTTTGGCATTGATTTTGAAGAGTCATATGCCCCTGTAGCTAGACTAGAACTGTGAGAATATTTCTTGCCTTTGCATCTTCATTGAAATTCAAAGTTTATCAAATGGATGTAAAGAGTGCCTTTTTAAATGGTTACATCAAAGAAAATGTTTTTGTAGAACAACCTCCAGGATTTGAAATGAAAAATTTCCTGATCATGTTTTCAAACTTCATAAGGCTCTTTATGGTCTCAAGCAAGCTCCAAGAGCTTGGTATGACCGTTTGAGTTCATTTTTATTGGATAAGGGATACACTCGAGGTAATGTTGATCAAACCTTGTTTACAAAAATAGTAAGTAAACAAATAATTATTGTCCTAATTTATGTTGATGACATAATTTTTGGATCCACAAATAAAGATTTGTGCACTGAATTTGCTAACCAAATGAAAACTGAATTTGAAATGAGCTTAATGGGTAATTTACAATTCTTTTTGGGATTGCAGGTTAACCAAACCAGTGAAGGGATCTTTATAAGTCAAACAAAGTATGTCAAAGAACTCCTAAAAAGTTTGACTTTCAGAACCTCAAGCACTCAAGCACACCAATTGCAGTAAATGTAAAACTAGAAGAAGACTCACTTGGTAAGTCAGTAGACCCAAAGACCTACAGAGGTATGATTGGATCTCTACATTATCTCACTACTTCTAGACCTGATATTCAATTTAGTGTGTGTTTGTGTGCAAGGTTTCAAGCTAATCCTAAAGAAAGTCACATGTTAGCTGTCAAAAGAATTTTTAAATATCTTGTTGGAACATGTGAACTTGGCATTTGGTATCCTGTTGGTTGTAAATTAGATTTGATTGCTTATTGTGATGCTGATTATGCGGGTTGTAAGCTTGATAAACAAAGTACTAGTGGCTTGTGCTTATATCTAGGTGGATGCTTGATTTCTTGGGCTTCCAAAAGGCAACACTCAGTTGCTCTATCCACTGCAGAGGCTGAGTATGTTGCAGTTGGTTGTTGTGGCACACAAATTCTTTGGGTGAAACACCAGCTCCTAAACTATAATCACAAGTTAGGATGCATTCTCATTTTATGTGACAACACTAGTGCTATTAATTTATCTAAAAACCCAATTCAGCATTCACGCACAAAACACATTGATATTAGGCATCATTTCTTGAGGGATGAGGTTGCTAAGAAATCTCTTGAACTTCATTTCATTGAAACTGAAAATCAAATTGCTGATATTTTCACTAAACCTCTTCCAGAAAATAGATTCTCATCTCTAAGAAGAGAGCTTGGATTATGCAAATGTCCACATTCTTCTTGACCTCTCCATCATTGGGTTGAGTGTTGTGTGTCTTTGTTAGGGCACATTCTGAGGGGGAGTAATTGCTTCATGCTGTAAATATCTCTTGCATTCTTCTATCTATTTTTGCATTTACAACACTCTCAACTCTTGCAAATAAGTTCCTCACTCTCACATTGCATTGGCATTCTTGGTATATCAAATAGTGATTTGAAGAAAGACCAGTCAGGCTTGTCTGGACACTTTCACTATGCGTGAGTATATGTCTCCGCTAAGTATCAAGAGTCTTGTATGCAATTGTTGAGGGGGAGTCCCTGTCCTTCAATAAAAACATTTCTGCTCATCTTAATTTTTCATTCAAATCTTTTGATTCTCTTTATCTTAATGAAAGTCTTCTGGAATCAACAACTCAGGGGAGCTAAGGAATTCATACTTCTTTTCTTACATAAACTCAGAATTAATTCATTGTGTTGATACAATTCCTATTCATGAGATGTTCATTAATCTTATCAACTTTTGACTGATCTATTACATTTTTACAGTCAATCTTCAATTATATTCTGAAATCCTAAAGTAATCTAATTTCTTTAAAGTCATGAAGATCACTTGTGCATTGAATTTAGATATCTCTTTTACAACTGATGAGGGAGAAGGTTGAATTTTTTTTATTTCATTCACTTTCCATCTTTCTTTCAACAGAGCAATGGCACTAATGCTGAGAAACTACAAACCTTCACAAAGAATGAAGTGCCATGTATGTCATGAAGCATTTTTGTTGCTATCTCTGTTCAAAGGGGTAAAACAAAGTAAAAAAAAAAAATTCTTACAATATTGATGATAACTGCGTAACTGGAAATATTGGCGTCTCATAAACGTATATTTTCATGTCGAAAGGTTATATTTGCCCCTTTGAAATTGAATAATGAGTAAACCTTTAGTAACCAGGGACTATGGTGTGTAAAAAGTATTATTCTTGTGTGAACAAGATTTAATACATTTGAAAGTTTGATTTAAAAAAAAATGTCCACAAAAATTCAGTCACAAAACAAACAACCTTACCCCAAATCAGATTGATTAAGACTGTTTTACTTCATCACAATTGACTTCATTCAAAAAGAAATTTTCATTACCTTGGATTAGAAGAATATGAAAGATTGCCATTGAATGTATTGAATGTCCCATATCATTCAAAAATGTCATTTCAGTGTTTCATTTTAATCAATGAACATATCTTGTAAGTTATTGCTTAACCCTTGAATTACCAATGAGTTTTTGTTAAGAAAATGACAAATGGATTCTTCAACATATTAAAAATCCTTGACAAGTTGATTTCATACCTCTTTCATTATCATAAACACCCCATCCCAGTTTTTCTTGATCATATCCTCTATTTTTTGCCCAGTCAGGTCGACGCAGTCCTCTTCATGTGTCGACACCATCACTGGTCAGGTCGACACAGTTCCCTCCTGTGTCGACACTATTGCTTCTCCAAGCGGATTTTTTTATTATTATTTTTATCAGTCACTGTTTAGGGTAAGGAGCACCGGCGGCTCATCTTACCTCTTCATCTCTTGCGTCAAGCCTTTTTCTATGCCCTCATTTGCAGGTTGAGCCACCGCCTCTTTTCATCTCAAAGGGAACAGGAGATTTCTCTCTTGTTCCCGCCATCTCCTCCTCTTCCACATCATCTTCCTCTCTTCTCTGCTTGTTGCGATGCCTCCCAAGCAGACACCAAGGAGGGGCACGAGGTCTAGGGCTACTGCTCGTGGGGTTGTAATTGAAGAGCCCCCAACCGAACGCAGGAGCAAGCGTCGCCATGATCCGATGCAGAAACTGGATGCGTCTTCACCCTCTGCAACTCCCTCCACGCGAGGTAGGTTGCCATTCTCTGGTCGTGGCAAATCCCCCAAAGTGCCTCGTCATCCCCGGAGGAAGCTTCTCTCCAGTTCTTCTGAAACCAGTGCCTTAGGTTCAGGGGAATCTTCCTCCACCTCATCTGGTTCTTCTAATCCCTCTAAAGCTACACCTTCCAAGATAGTCTCTGAAGGAAAACCCATTCTTAAGCCCCGAGTAGTTGATTTGCAAGATGAGGACTTTGCCAGTGCATTTCCTGATTTCATCAAGTTTTTCAAGTTTCAAGGCTGGCTGCCCTTTATTTCTAAATTTTGCACCTTCTACCCTAGGCTGGTGCAAGAATTTTACATGAATTTGACTGATGTACCAGAGGGTTTTCAATCTGAAGTGAAAGGGGTTTCTATTCTCTTATCAACTGATCTGGCTTCTACACTTTTCAAGATTCCTGATGAAGGGGAAGATTACCATGAATTTGAATTTGATTTGCATGAAGCATACACCTTGCTAACTGGTCTCCCTCATGATCAAACAGACTCCAGGCAAACCTATGTCACTAAGTTCAATACAAACACATTTCCACCTGTCCTTCGGTTAATTCATCACATTCTCACTACAATTATCACACCACAAGGTGGTGGAAGGGACAGGCTCACCGATATTCAGAGGTTTGTCATGTATTGCATGAAGAAAGATATCAAAGTCAATCTGCATCCTATCATGACACAAATTTTGTCTGAAACAACCAGAAAGGACCTTCATAGGTCACTGCCATATGCTGCTCATCTCACTGTTGTGTTCAATCATTTTGGTGTTTCTTTTGCAAATGAAAAAGTTCAATCCATTCCACAAAACAATATTTATTGTTTGAAACATTTGCAAAAATTTATTGGCTTTCGGATTGAGGGTGCTCAAGTTTGTCGAGGGCCAATTGTTGAGCCACCTGCTGCACCTGAAGGAGAGGCACATCCTTCTGTTGTTCAGTCACCATAGCTTGATCAAGATGTTCAGCCCCCATCTAAGGTTGAGGTCCAAGTTCCACAGGATACACACAATTCACTTGCATTTCATGGTTCCTCACCTCTAACTCATGATGTGGATCCTCCATCCTTCTTTCACCAATTTCCTGGTTCAGCATCCACTTCTACTGGTGGACCTTCTGTTCCTCTAGAGTTGTATAATTTTCTTGAAGAGAAATTTGCCACTCTCAATTCTTCTATACAACAACTGGCCGACAAATTTGAGCTTTGAATTCAAAGGTTGGAAAATACAGTTAATGGTCAGTTTATTAGACAGCAAGAGCTAGCAGAACATGCAACTCATAGATTCAACTGACTTATTAGCACCTTAGGAGATGCTTGTGTCCAACTGAAAGAACTTCAAGACAAGCTTGAAGTAGTTCTCCATGGAATTTTAGCTAACACTCAGCGAGATCTTTTCAACAGTCAAGAGACTATCTCACTTGTGTCTAAGACTCGACTATCGTTTGCTCACTTAGTTGATGATATGGATAGAATGAAGGCATTCTTAGCTCACATTGATGAGGAGATGAAAGAACTCAAGGGTGAGCTCCGGAATATCCAACCATCAAGCAATGTGCCAAGCTCATTTTCAACTTCATCTCAAGTTCCAACTTATCTCAGTACACTTCAAGAGCACATTCATGATAATCATCAACGAATGGAAGAACTGTTGCATACTCGTTTGTCCACCATGCAAACTCAGTTGAGGACAAACTTATCTGCTTTGGACGCCAGAATGCAGTCTATTGAGTCTATCTTACTCCCTCTCCCTCCTCCACCTCCATCCTCTTGATAGATTCTCTTGTTTTGATGATGTCAAAGGGGGGGAAGGGTTGGTTCATGTTGTGAAAGGGGTGCTTGTTAGCAAAATCTTTTTGTAAAGGGGTGCTTGTCAGTAACACTATTTGGTTGTGACAACTCTCATATTTTGTAGAAATTCTCTTTCAATGACAAATGATGGAGTAAATGAAAATGTTGAATATCACTGTCATATCTTGTATGCTTGAGATTTTGTGAAAGAATGGCTCAAAATTACATTTGTAAGAAAATCAAATTTTCATGTTGATTCAATGTTGCCATCATCAAAAAGGGGGAGAATGTTGGGTTGAGTGTGGTTTTAGTATCCCTCTCTCCCTAGTTTTGATGATGACACTTTGTGATTTTGTGCTTGTTGGGTTGAATATGGTACATGCCTCATTTATATAATAATAATGCCCAAACAACATGTCTTGAACATTTTACATTTCATACTTTGATGATAATGCCTTGTGCTAATGGCTTATGTGTTAAATTTTCAGGGCTATACAGTTTTTGTCATAATGGTGTCGACACATCCCTTGGTGGTGTCGACACTGGATCACTGTCCCAGAAGCTATCTTTGAAGATAGGGTCAAGTTGTGTCGACACACTCAATGGTGGTGTCGACACTAGTCCCAGCTTCCAGGAGATCATTTTGCCTGCCTGGGACAGGGTGTCGACACACTCAGTGGTGGTGTCGACACACTCCGGTTGAAGTTTCAACATCTGATTCCTCTGGACACATGGCTGCTTGGGGTTTAAGGGAAGTTGCCTTGGATCATGTGCCCACGCACCCCAAGGGTACAATTGGACTTATGGGGCTATATATACCCCCCCCCCCCAATTATTGGCCCCCAAGACCTAGGAGACCTCCAGAAGATTCCAGCAAAAAGCTTTTGGTGGCAAAAGGAGGAATCCCCCGCTCCTGCTCTTCTCGTTGCTGTGGTGATCCATCTACTTCCTTGGAAAGCACGAGGGAGTGAAGGAGAGCTCTGAAGAAGAAGTTGAAGCACTTCTCAAGGGAGCAGATCCAGCAGAAGCAAGCAATTGAAGAGAATTTTATGGTGATTCAGAGGTAATTGAAGTAGAGCATCGCCAAGTGATTGAAAGCATCACCAGATCTCTTCAATTCAACCTTCTGCAAGGAATCTTCATCGAAGAACACAAATATTGTATCTATTTCTTACAATTCTGAAGTTGTTCTTCTGATTCATCCATGAGATTTGTGCATGAAGTGTTGCACAAGTTTCTGTGAATGAATTTGCCTTGGATCAGATCATTGCTAGAGGATCTGATTTATGTTGGTCTTGATCTAGCTTGTGTTTTGTGAGCCATTGAGCTCGGTTTTGATGAGTTGAACACTCAGTGTGTGTTTGAGCAAGTGTGCTCAGTTTCTGGAGCGGTTGTGCTCTAGAATTTGTGTGTGAGTTATCTAACTCAAGTGTGTTGGAGTCGTCGTGCTCCAGTGTGAGTTGTACTCAAATTTTGAGTAGAGTGTCCTCACTGTGTGAGGGGTGGACGTAGGGATCACAAGTGTGATTTCTGAACCACCTAAAAAATCCTATGTGCAATGGTTTGAATTGTTGATCTGCGCTAGATGATTGCATAGGATTGCGGTTTCACACTAATTGCCTAATTGTCTCACACCTCCACTTACACACTCACACTTCAGATCTGAAAATTGTTTTTGTGATTAGATCTCTGAGTCAAAGTAGTTTTAATTTTCTTAAGCTTCCGCAAGAATTGGCAACAGATCTATTCAACCCCCCTTCTAGATCTATTTCACCTAATCACTCGATCCTACAATCCTGACGGCCAATAGATAGTAATTAACCCCGTCATCTTAACGGTTAATAGACAGCAATTGACCCCATCATCCTGATGGCCAATAGACAGCAATTGACCCCATCATCCCGACAGCCAACAGATAGAAATTGACCCTGTCATCCCGATGGCCAACAGACAGCAATTGACTCTGTCATCCTGACGGCCAACAGACAGCAAATGACCCCGTCACCCTGACGGCCAATAGACAGCAATTGACCCCATCATCCTGACGGCCAACAGACAGTAATTGACCCCATCATCCTGACGGCCAACAGACAGCAATTAATCCCGTCACCCTGGCGGCCAATAGACAGCAATTAACCCCGTCATCCTGATGGCCAACAACAGCAGTTGTCCCCGTCATCCTGATGGCCAATAGATAGCAAAAGATCTCATCATCCTGACGGCCAATAGACAGCAAATGACCCCGTCACTCTGACGGCCAATAGACAACAATTGACCCCATCATCCTGATGGCCAACAGACAGCAATTGACCCCGTCATCCTAACAGCCAACAGACAGTAAATGACCCCGTCATCCTGATGGCCAACAGACAGCAAATGACCCCGTCATCCTGACGGTCAACAGACAACAGAAGCCCTGTCGTCTTGACAGCAAAAGTCCCTGTCATCCTGACAGTCAACAGACAATAGAATCCCCGTCATCTTGATAGCAAAAGTCCATGTCATCCTAACAGTCAACAGACAACAGAAGCCCTGTCGTCTTGACAGCAAAAGTCCCTGTCATACTGACGGTCAACAGACAACAGAAGCCCCGTTATCTTGACAGCAAAAGCCCCTATCACCCTGACGGTCAACAAACAGCAAAAGATCCCATCATTCTTACGGCCAACAAACGACACAAGACCCTATCAACAGACAACTACAAGAAGACAAGACCCTGCAAAAAAAAAAAGAAGAGAAAAGAGGCTAAAAATAGATATGCCTCGTCAGACTTATACTCGGACTACCCCACCGAGTGAGGGTAAAAAGGACCAAAGCCTGGCCATGGTGAAAACCCGCAAAGGGCGCCATGGGCAAAATCGGGAACCCCGCTACACGAAAACCCGAAAGGGCGTGTAGGCAAAAGCAAGAGGGGGTCAGGTTGGGTGAAAACCCGAAAGGGCGCTCAATTCGATAATGTAAACAAAAAGAAAACAAAAAAAAGATGTATACACAATAATGAAGCACGCATAAGGAACACTCGCATGCAAAATGAAGCATTTTTCATTGCCAACAGAACCGAACTACATGATCATCGAGGCGAGGGCTCGGAAACAAAAACAACAAAAAAGCAAAGGGAGCATAAGATGGGTCATGGCAAGTCCCTGAATAGCTCCTCCAATGACAAGATGCCCATGTAGGGAGAAGACATTTTCTCTTTCAAATTCACTTTTTGGGTCCGAACCTCCATTAATGTCGTCTCCGGCAAAGCGGCCCTACTTCCATCAAGCGAAATCGCCTGTTCTTGCTGAGCTCAGCAGTTGGCTAGTTCATGCAGCTTGGCCTTCGCGGCATCCAGCTCGGCCCTCAGTTTGGCTACCTTGGCCTCCAGGACCTTTGAATCCTTAGCATGCCCCTTGATAAGAGAGCGGTGGTGTACATGGTCAGCTTGCAAAGGCATCAGCACTGCTTCATACTCGGATTGTTGCGCTTCCAAAGCAGCTAGCTGATCAGGCAGTTCGTATTGGAGGTGATGGCGCTGCTTTAAGAATTTGAGCAGCAAAGTAACTCTGCTTTCCCAGTTAGTTAAAGAGCATCCCATAAGAACTAGAACCCCTGTTATCTGATCTGCAACGGACTTCACGTCTTCGTAGCACACGTTTGGGTTCTGTTGTACCATCAAACGTAGCGCAGATAGTTGTTTCATGACCATAATATCGGACGGGAAAACACCCCCAGAAGATGCCACAGGCGGTACTTGAAAATCTACTTGGGCATCCACGTATGCCCATAAGCTCGTGTCCACCTCTTTAGAACAAGATGGCAGCTCAGCTGAAGAGAGGCTAACATTAGCCAAAGAGATGTCATGTGCTCCACCCATGGCGGCTGGAACTATCGCTGCTTCGGGAACTGTCACCTCCTCATCAGCAGGAGCAGGCATAAGTTGAGTAACTGACGCCTGAGAAGAAACCCCAAGGGAATCACCAGACGAGACCAGGGGGAGATTATGATCAACCTCGGGCATGAGCTCCGCAGTGACGCTTGGCACTTCGAAAAATGATGGAACACTCAGTACTGTTCTCTCAATAGGCACGAGACCAACGCCAGCTGTCGGCGAAGGCTCGGGAGTGGGAACATCTTGGTCGCACTCGGACCCCTGCAAAAGATCAAAAAGGATGTCATAAGTCTCTCATACATAAGAAGCTTACACCTCAAGGGCAGAGTATTAACGCCTACAAGGACAAGCTCAGGAAATGCGGCAATGTTTGAGCCAGTGCTGGTATCAGGGGACTTCTCTACGCTACTGGCAGAATCCTCTTCAATGCCATCAAGGGCCGATATCCTCTCCTTTCCCAACCCTTTGAGTAAGCTCCCCTCGTCAGAGAGACTTGTGCTTAGGGAGGAGGAAGCACAAACATTGCCCTCGCTTGAGGAATCATTTGAGGAAATAGCGACTAGACTTTGGGACTCCTCAGGTGAAAGAGTCTGACTGCCTCGATGAATCTTCATGAGAGCCAGTCTACCAGAAGCACGGTTGCTTACCCGAAAGGAACCGAGGGTTTCTTGACCCTCTGAGCTACAGTCTTTGTAGCTGGACGCTTACCCATGGCCGGGGCAGGTAGAGAAGCAGTAGCAATAACTAAAAAAGAGAACAGCAGATAAATGGTAAGAAAAAGACAAGAAATGACCCCTGGGCTGGTATATGATCAGGAGTTCATCATGGCCAAAACCTGCTGCTGAAGGAGAGGGTACATCAGATGGTACTTGTTACGCCCCGACGCGGAATATCGGAACGCGAGGCAATTGCAAGTAAAGGGTATAGAGCGAGTACTAGACATCAAACCAATGCACAGTTAATAATACTAAAGTAAATTCATTTCATTAATAACTTTCCAATGTCTAGATACAACCACTAATATCAGAGCCAATCTATAGGGCCCACTTACATTGAAATAAAGCAAAAGACTAAACTTCAAACCTAACTACTACAACGCTAAACATAGCAATAAGACGCTAGGGTACTTATGACATCACTCCAGGTCGTTCCCCTCCTCTTGAGTGTATGGTTCATCCTCAGTCTCACCTGAGAATACAATGACAAATAATGTAGGGTGAGAAAACATCGCCCAGTAGGACTTAAATCTCAGGCTCAAGCAGGCTTTAAGTAATTAATGCATTAAATGTAGAGTAACTAATGATAGAACGGGAGAGAGTCGAGTAAAAAAAATATAGTCGGACAGTACGTGAACGAAATAGCAAGACTTTCCAAATATAGACTTTCCAAAATAGCACAAGTGTCGGGAATAGCACAGTAATAGCAAGATAGTACAAGGTCAAGTATAGCAAGATGGCCATAGTACAAATAGCACAACGAGTATAGCATAGCACTTTGTTGTCAATGGACAACGAGAGAAGATAACACTTTTGATTGTCATTTAGATAGTCCAGATAGATAGCACTTGAGTGTAATGCCAAACACTCTGATCATTTAACTCCCATGGGCACTAGCACTTTCGGGTGCACATCCCAGGACCAGATCGGGCCCTTTATATATTGCCAGGAATTGGTTATATTGTTTATCTTTAGACAATCCGTCAATGGCTAATATAGAGTATCAAGAAGTAGATGAGAGCACTAGATGAATAGATGAGATAGTAGAGTGAACGTGAATAGATGAGCGAGTAGAGTATAGATGAGAGTTAGTGAACCTTGCACATGAAACGTCGAGTAACGAGCGATAGTAACAGTTGCACAACACGCGCACATGGTGTTGGCAGTCAGGCGGAACTCACGACCTTACCACTGGCCATGTTAAGCACATGTCCAAAGGTCCGGCGTGATTCATGACGAGAGTGAATTTCTAATAGCCGTTTGGACCATATTGATCCCTAAAGGGTGTAATAGGTGTTAGGCCGGGTACAACCGGCTCGTCGACCATGTGGGAATCCATGGACAAAGGAGACTTACGGAGGCCTTGAACAAAGACTTACTAGTCTAGCAGAAGGAGTATCCGACGGAGAGTTCATCCAAGTCAAGAAAGTGTGTATATAGAAACAAGTGCTCGACGTTCTAGAGGAGTTCTAGAACAGTGGAGCGTCGATATAGGCGTTCCCAAAACATCGCGAGAAACAATAGACAAGTATATTTAAAATATGGTAATTTGATTGCATAATTTATCAGATGTATTATGAATACTTTCATGCCAAATTACGCCATAATTGGATGGTTCAAAGTGTGTGTAAGTGTCATGAAATTGTAGATAGAAAGGATCATGTGCATGTATTTTAATCATACATAAATGTTTAATTTATAACAAGAGTTATTTTCTGTATGTATTGATGACCAAACTCTCTCCATATAAATTAATTCACTTATTTATATATTAATTTTGATGATTAACAAAACATTACTAATGAATTACTTGAGCCTTGAGGACAGGAAATAAAAGTAAAAGAAAGTTCAAGACAATCAGGTAAGACTCTCACTTCACAATCTTTCCAAGTCATTACATCGACTTCTTCATACTTCATACTTCATAACGACTTCTATTGATAATCAGAACGATTCCTTTATAAGTTCATATCGATTTCAATAGTCATCATAACAATTTCACAAGTATTATGATCGATTTCCTTTCTGACCGAAAAGTCGTGATGTTTCAAAACAAATCGATACCGTAACGATTTGTTAAAGATCTCATAACGATTTTATAAGACATCGCAACGATTTCTTTGGAAAGCGCAACGACTTGACCGTCGCAACGATTCTATAAGACATCGCAACGATTTCTTTTGAAAGTGTAACGACTTGTCTGTTGTAACGATTTATTTAGCTCTCGTAACGATTTCTTTATAAGTCGCAACGACTTTCTAGCCGTAACGATTTCTTAAGTTCTCGTAACGATTTCTTTAGAAGTCACAACGACTTTCTAGCCGTAACGATTTCTTAAGTTCTCGTAACGATTTCTTTAGAAGTCACAACGACTTTCTAGCCGTAACGATTTCTTAAGTTCTCGTAACGATTTCTTTAGAAGTCACAACGACTTTCTAGCCATAACAATTTCTTAAGTTCTCATAACGATTTCTTTAGAAGTCACAACGACTTTCTAGCCGTAACGATTTCTTAAGTTCTCGTAACGATTTCGTTGGAATTCACAACGACTCTCTAAGCTGTAACGACTTCTTCAGTTCTCGTAACGATTTCTTTAGACCTCGTAACGATTTACTTGTCGAAACGATTTCTTTAGAACTCAAAACGATTTGCTTGGTACAACGATTTGTTAAGAGTTTCATATCGATTTCTTTGATGATTATAACGACTTGCTTATCAGTAACGATTTGATAAGTAATCACATCGATGTCTGCAACACTCATAACGACTTTTGTATTACTCACAACGATTTCTGTATTGTCATAACAACCTGCTTACCAGTAACGATTTCATAAGTCATAAAGGCATCGGGCTTGTTCATATCGATTTCATTTGATATATCAGTATAATACTCCTTAATATACGTTGAATAGTCAAAGTCGTATCTCGTCTGTTTGACTGCTACACATTCAATGCTCTCTGAACGTATCTCCCATGCATGCAGACAATATCTTCTACTTTTATACTACTCTGTCTACGTCCTCTCTAGACAGAAAGGAGCTTTGCTATATATTGCAATATATGTTCCAACTGCAACTAACAATCGACGACAGTCCTAGCTGTCCTCTATTTATTGTTGATATGCTCACAGATATCTGACAAGACTTATCTGTACAACATTGGACACAAGATACAAGATATTAAAATGTTTCTCTGGCGTGTACTAAAGGATAAAGGACTTAAGATCAGAAGCTTCCTTGCAGATCTGTCTAACGTTCACCAGGATGAGAGACAACGGATCTTTAACGTTCAAATTTCAAGCAGAAGCTTAAATACAAGACTCAAGACTGAGAAGTATAACACTTTTGAAGAAATATTATTCTGAAAGAAAGCATCGCCAATCCTTCAAGTCTTCTGTGATTCAAACAAGAGCGAAGCACTCCATTCCAATCCATCTTAGCTCTTTAGCTCTCGGTGTTCTCGAAGAAATTCCTATGAGGGCCAGTGTAGTCTTTGGAGAGAAACCAGTGTTAAAATTCCTTCTCTCTCGAGGCTTGTTTGCTTCAGATTGTAGCTGTTTGAGCTAGTTCCTGAAGCTTGTTCTTATACTTCTTTTTAATGGTTGTTTTCCCTTCTGGGTGAAGGAAGACCTGGTGGTTTCCAGGGTGGTTGTTTTCCCTTCTGGGTGAAGGAAGACCTGGTGGTTTCCAGGGTGGTTGTTGTCCCTTCAGGTTGAAGGAAGACCAGTTGAGGCTGGGTGTAAGGATACGTGAGGGGGATAGTACCCTTGTTAGTGAAATCCTGAGGTATCGCTCAGGGACTGGACGTAGGTCTCCTGTGGAGAGGAGTTCCGAACCAGGATAAAAATCCTTGTGTCTTGTGGTTGTGCTCTATGTGTTTGCTGTCTCATTTCCTCTAACTCTAACCTTCGTTTAAGTTGTTGTGTAATCTTTTTAGTGAACAAGTATTAATCAAAGATCAATTTTTAACAACCCATTCACCCCCCCTCTGGGCTAGCTAGCAGGGCAACAAGTGGTATCAGAGCGAGTCTCTTCGACAAAGAAGAAGATCCAATGATCTGAAGAGCAAAGATCAATGGCAGCCCAAGGCAACTTCGAAGGTCAATCAGTCAACAGACCTCCTTTGTTCGATGGTGAAGATTATCCGTATTGGAAGACCAGGATGGAATACTTTCTACAAGGCCACGACTATCAAATCTGGTCAATAGTAGAAGAAGGTGACCTGGTCGTCACAAATGAGAAAGCACAATGGACAGACGAAGACAGAAAGAAAATCTCCTTGAACTGTAAAGCCAATAGCATTCTATGTTGTGCTCTAAGCAAGAAAGAGCTCAACAGAGTCTCAGCCTGCAAATCCTCCATGGAAATGTGGGAAAAGCTAAAGATTACATATGAAGGTACAGACAAAGTAAAGGAGACAAGAATCGACATTCTTGTCACTCAGTATGAGAGATTTCAAATGCAGTCAGGTGAGTCAATCACCCAGATGTTCAGTCGATTCACTGACATGACCAATGGTTTAGCCAGTCTAGGAAAGTCCTATGAGATTGCAGATATGGTAAGGAAGATTCTCAGATCCTTGCCATCTTCATGGACACCAAAGGTCACAGCTATCGAAAAAGCAAATGACCTTAAGAGAATGTCAGTAGAAAAGCTCATCGAGTCCCTCATGGCCCATGAGATCAACATGGAAAGGCTAGGAGAATCATCTAGCAGAAAGAAGCACTCCAATGCCTTGAAAGCAGAAGAAAAATCATCAGAGGCAAGTTCTAGTGGGAGTGATGTAGACAGCGAAAATGAAGAAGCAATGCTCTCTAAGAGATTGCAGCGCATCCTGGCCAAGAAGAAAAAGTTTCAATCCGGCAGAAGGTACTTTAAGAACAATAAGGATTCCAAAAGATCAGATGGCAAAGAAATGAAGAAAGGAGAGACCATCTGTTATGAATGCAAGAAGCCTGGACATATCAAGGCAGATTGTCCAATGCTAAAGAAGAATGATCACAAGAAGAAGGACAGCTCCAAGAAGTTCAGAAGATACAAGAAAAAGGCAATGGCAGCTGCTTGGGAGAACAGCAGTGAGTCAAGCTCAAGCAGTGATGGAGAAGAAGCCAACCTAGCTCTCATGGCCAACATCGAAGAAAAGGGAAATTCAAGAGCATCCAAATGGTATTTGGATAGTGGATACTCAAGGCACATGTCAGGCAATCAGAAGCTTTTCGTAAATCTCCAAGCTGAAGAAGGAACAGTCACCTATGGGGATAATGGAAAAGGCACTGTGATAGGAAGTGGGTCCGTAAACATCAAAGGAAAATCAGTTATTGAAGATGTAATGCTGGTCAAAGGATTAAAGCACAATCTCATAAGCATCAGTCAGTTGTGTGACAAAGGTCATCAGATTCAGTTCCAAGAATCAAAGTGCAGTATATTAAAAGATGGAGCAGTCATATTTGAAGCTTATAGAGAAAGAAATTTGTATGTTCTCTATCTCGAGGAACTCAAGGATCAAGATGTATGTTTGGCAGCCAGCAAAGATCAATCAACAGAGCTGTGGCACAGAAGACTGGGCCACTGCAGCTTGGATGGATTGAACAAGCTCCGAAAGAGAAAACTAGTGGAAGGATTGCCAAAGATCAACTCAAAAATGGATAGCATCTGCAGACCTTGTACAAGAGGAAAGCGCACCAAGAGCTCTTTCAAATCAAAGACAGTAGTGACCACCTCAAAGCCATTAGAATTACTTCATATGGATCTATTTGGGCCAATGAGGACTACCAGTCTCAGAGGAAAGAATTATGGATTTGTCATAGTTGATGATTACTCAAGATTTACTTGGGTATCCTTTCTAGAGCACAAAGATGACACCTTTGATAATTTTGTCAGCTTCAGCAAGAAAGTTCAGAAAGATCAGAAGTTCACCATTATCTCTATCCGATCAGATCATGGTGGTGAGTTTCAGAATGAAAGGTTTGCAAAGTTCTGTAATGATCAAGGAATTGAGCACAACTTCTCAGCACCAAGGACACCTCAACAGAATGGAATTGTTGAGAGGAAAAACAGAACTCTTTTGGATATGGCAAGAACCATGTTATCAGAATATGATTTGCCAAGATATTTTTGGGCCGAACCCATCAACACTGCAAGCTATATCATAAATAGGGTAATGATCAGGCCAATTCTGAAGAAGACTGCTTATGAACTCTACAAGGGAAAGAAACCAAAGATCAGTCACTTCAAAATATTTGGATGTCCTCGTTTCATCTACAACAATGGAAAAAGGGACATTGGTAAGTTAGATGCCAAATCAGATGAAGGCATCTTTATGGTGTACACTTCTAAACCCAAAGGTTATAGAGTTTTCAATAAACGCTCATTATTAATTGAACAATCTGTGCATGTTATTTTTGATGAATCTAACCCCTCCTTGAAAAAGGAAGAAATTAGTGACATTGATGATGCAGATGACTTGTCCGAAAAATTAAAGAATACCTCAATTGAGGACAAGGAAGATCCACCTCTGGAAGAACTGCAGCAGACTGAAATTCAACATGGAAATCTTCCAAAAGAATGGAGACATCAGAAAGATCACCCTCCTGAGAACATTATTGGTGATCCATCCGTAGGGGTAAGAACAAGAGGTAATGTAATCCCTTGTGATTATTTAGCCTTTGTTTCTCAAATAGAGCCTAAGACAATCAATGAAGCTTTAACTGATGAATCTTGGATAATAGCCATGCAGGATGAACTAAATCAGTTCAAGAGAAACCAAGTATGGTCACTTGTTCCTAGACCATCCAATCATTTAGTTATTGTCACCAAGTGGGTGTTCAGAAATAAACTGGATGAGTCTGGAGTAATCTTAAGGAACAAGGCCAGACTGGTAGCTCAAGGCTATTCCCAAGAGGAAGGCATAGATTTCGATGAAACCTATGCTCCTGTGGCTAGACTTGAGGCTATTAGGATTTTACTTTCTTATGCATCTGCATTAGATTTAAAATTGTTTCAAATGGATGTCAAATCAGCCTTTTTAAATGGATTTATCAAAGAGGAAGTGTATGTTGAACAACCTCCAGGTTTTGATGACACCGAATTTCCATATCATGTATTTAAACTCCATAAGGCTCTATATGGTTTAAAGCAAGCACCTAGAGCCTGGTATGAGAGGCTCAGTACTTTCTTATTAGATCATGGTTTCACTAGAGGTCAAGTGGATAGTACATTATTTATAAAATCTAAAGTCAAACATATACTTCTTGTACAAATATATGTAGATGATATTATTTTTGGATCTACTGATGAGTCTCTTTGCAAGTATTTTGAAAAGCTTATGCAGGGAGAATTTGAAATGAGTATGATGGGAGAGCTAAACTACTTCCTTGGATTACAAATCAAGCAAGGGAAGGAAGGCACCCACATCTGTCAAGCCAAGTACACCAAAGAGCTATTAAAGAAATTTGGTTTTGAAAGTGCGAAGCCACTGTCAACGCCAATGAGCACATCAACTAGAATGGACAGTGATCAAAATGGTAAAAAGGTAGATCAAAAGAACTATAGAGGTATGATAGGGTCATTACTTTACTTAACAATAAGTAGACCAGACATTTTATTCAGTGTATGCATGTGTGCTAGATATCAAGCAGACCCTAGAGAGTCTCATTTAATTTCTGTAAAAAGAATATTCAGATATTTAGCTAGAACTCATAATTTAGATCTTTGGTATCTAAAGTCTTGTGAAATAAATTTAGTAGGATATTCTGATGCTGATTATGCTGGATGCAAAGTAGATAGAAAGAGCACCAGTGGTTGTTGTCAGTTTCTTGCAGGATGTCTGATATCTTGGTCCTCCAAGAAACAAAACTCAGTAGCTCTATCAACAGCTGAGGCAGAATATGTTGCTGCTGGAAGTTGTTGTACACAACTTCTATGGATAAAGCAACAACTTGAGGATTTCGGCATTCATATCAAGTCAATTCCACTATTGTGTGATAATACAAGTGCCATCAACCTCACCAAGAATCCAGTGCAACACTCAAGGACTAAACACATTGAGGTTAGATATCATTTCATTCGAGATCATGTAGCTAATGGTAATTTAGAAATTTCTTTTATAGATACAAATGGTCAACTGGCAGACATCTTCACAAAAGCCCTACCTGAAGAGAGATTTACATCTCTTAGAAGGGAATTAGGGATGTGCAATTTGTGAAAAGATTTCTGTATTTAAATTGGCACATAAAAATTTTCAGATTAAAACGAAATTTTCTCTCTCTTTAACAATAAGTAAATCTCAGTTTATCTACATTCTTTGACCGCTGTTGTGTTGAAATCAGTTTGACTCGTCAAATCTTTTTGTCGCTTTCTGCCATTACCGCCCTTTGGCGCTTCATTTTTCGATAAAGTATTTCTTAATTAGTCAAATCATTCTGGGAACGACTCATCTTCCACCTTTACCCTTTCTCATTTATCTGTTCGCCCAAAGCCGATGACCTAACGATTCCAGCATCGACTCTCTGCAAGATTTGAAGCTTCCTCTTCTTCCCGCGAAGAATCCCTCGAGGGCTTCCATCTCTTCCATCATCTCCCTTCTCCAGAACCGTTTTCTTCTCTCTACCCATGGCCGCTCCGATGATCTCCGGAAGTGTAGGGAGCTACAGTGCTGAGTTTTTATCCCCAGAGGAGCAGGAAAGGTTTACCTTCGTCAAGACGAAGATTTGCGGAAACAAGGCAGTGGATGTTCAGAATCTAGAGAAGAATGGCATGGGCAGCTTAGTAGAAGCCTTGAGAAGGATGCAGTGGATGGATGTTGCTACTTTCACCGAGGTAAGCTATCCGGACCTGGTGAAAGCATTTTTCGTGTGTTTGAAGTCAGAAGCAGATGGGTCCCTTGTCTCCTCAGTAAAGGGTATCCAAATCAAGGTAGATCATGAGTTATTGCACACGTTGTTTGGAGTGAAGACATCTGGACATAGTGGGGTTCACACCGTGAACGATGAAGCAAAGGGTCTTGGCATTATAGGTCCAGGTTTCAGGCTGAAAGACGGAAAATTAGATATCAATCAAATGTCTGCATTCAACCGTCTGCTCCATTTCATTATCTGCCAAATTATGGTTCCGCGGAGTGCTACTTTCTCATCTTGCACTAGGGCAGATTCAGATATGATGTTCTGGGTAATCCAGAATAAGGAGATTAACCTGGCCGCAGTCATGTTAGAGAGAATGAAGTTTGCTAGTGCTCAAATCTGGGATACAAAGAGCAAATTGAATGTATCCTTGCCCTACGCTCATCTCCTAACCAAGATTTTCAAGCATTTTGGAGTTGATGTATCTGGAGCAGTTGTGGAAAAGATGGGCCAGTCTATAAGGTCTAGGAATTTAAAGAAAAGTGGCTTTTCAGTGCAGAATGGGATGTGGACCAAGACCTCTGTGGCAGAGGGAGAAGCCATTATCGGAGATATTCTAGAAATTCAAGAAGAAGCAGCAGATCCTCCAGCAGAATTAGAGGTCAGATCAGCAGCAGTAGAGCAAGCAGCAGCAGATCCAACAGTGGCAGATCAAGCAGAGATTTCCAGTTCACCCCTCTTGGAGGTTGAATCTCATCCTCCAGAAATTCAAATGGAAGAAGCTACAGAAGGTGTGGCAGATCCTTTGCCCACCTCCATTGTTGCCTCTATTTTAAGAGAGGTTTTAGATTCCCTTCCCTCCTCCTCAGTTGCTTCAAAAGCAGGTGGACTTGATGAAGAAGAAGCTATGGCACCAAGCCATACAGAAATTTTGACTGAATCAGTTGTTAATGTTGAGGTGCAAGCAGCCACTCAACAAGAAGTGATTGTGGAAGTAGCTCCTAGCCAAGGGGAGCAAAGTGCTAAAGAGCCTGAGTTGTCAGAATCCGCGGCAGAAGGTCACATTCAGCAGATTGTTTTGGAGGAAGCTCCTGCCCAGGGGGAGCAAGAAAATGTTGATCTCCATGCTCCTATTCAGGGGGAGCAAGTTGGCAATGAGGAACCATTGTTAGAGAATGCTCCTGAGGCAGTTGCACCATCTCAGGAAAATCAACCTCCTGCCAGCGTTCCTGTAAGTGAAGGCCCAAGGTCAAGCCATGTTAATATTGAGGAGCCTGTCACTCAGCAGAGCAAACAAAAGAGAGTGGTTCATAGAAAGCCAAGAAAGAGCCACAGAAAAGTAAATCTGAAACCAGTTATGGAATTGTTGAAGGCTCAAGGAGATATTTTATCATCAGTTCAGATCAGTGTGCAAGGGATACTTGCTAGTCAAGCTTCGATCACTTCTGAGCTATCTTCAGTCCGAAATGCAATGAAGTGGTTCATTAAGGAAATGTCTGATATGAAGTCCATGATTGCAAATCTTTCAAAGTCAAGTGGAGTTTCTCCTGCAGCTACTCAGAGCAGATCAGCAGCTGTTCCTCGGCCACCAGGGTCTCCAGCTCAAGAGTCTCGGCCAGCAGGGCCATCAGCTCAAGCATCAGGGCCACCAGGGCCATTAGTGCCAGCATCAGGGCCATCTGGGCCGTCTGCAGTTGTCAGAGAGGGTCATGCAAAAGGGAAAGAGCCCATTGTAGCCACTAAGGCCCCTGACACTTCTAATCTTGCAACTCCAACCCTGTCCTCACCCACATCTCCTTCTACAGCCCCTCCAGCACCACCAACTGTAAAACATCCTATGCCTCACACCCAACCATCTTCCTCTCTCATTTCATCTCAACCTTCTTTCTCTCCCACTCCTTCTCACACCTCAGCTCCATCATCATTCTCACCTTCTTCTCCTCTCACTCAAACCACTCCCGTTCACCCATCTACATCCTTCAATCCTAAACATCTCTTCTATCCTCCTACTCCTCCTTCCTCTGTCACCTTCCTTTCGGAAAAACCTCTACTTCTTGGTGTCTTTGACACTAATATTCCGGATGATTTTGAGAGAAATACCCTCATCACCATTCTCTCCACTGCCACTCATATCCACAGGACTGATCCTCCCAGTCCTGCCAAGAAAAAGAGGAAACATTCATCCTCTGTCAGCATCCCCTCCTCACCATTATTTCCTCCTCTTTGGTACTCTCTTTCTCTCGAACCTCAGAGAAGACCTATCTATAGGGAATACCTTCAAAAGTGCATCCTCTCCACCGTCTATGGTATTCCTTTCCTCAACCTCTCGGAGCATCTAAACACTGTTCTTCCTTTTACCCAGCTGTCCCACCCTTAAAAATCCAAAATCTTTGAGGGCACTGAGTTCAAGACTGAAGATCAGTGGGCCAATGTCAAGGGCAACAAGGCTCAGTACACCAAATACTTGACTGCCAGGGCAGAATCCCTTACCCATCGAGCTCACCCACTCACTCTTTCTGAGTGGTTTACTCTTCAACATAAGAACTCTTGGGGACCCTTCATTTTGAAAGAGATCAGAATTGCCAAGAACTTCCAGCTGTACAGTGATTTCTGCTACTTGAACAAGCTGCCTGAAGTCCAGTTCTACCAGTTTCATTCAGCCATAGTGATGCTGAGATCAGAACAACCAATAAATCTTCCCTTCACAGTGGATTTTGCCGTTCTGAAAGTTGACTCTCCAGTTCTTCTGCCAAAGCTACACTCCCTAGTGTTTGACTCAGATGCAAGCTCCCATGCCTTTTTGATATGTTTGCTAAGCAGATGGGCAGAATGTCAGCTAAGCAGGGTAGAATGCCTTCCTTTTTGCGGTTTATCTTCAGGGAATACCACTCTGGCCGCATTTCCTCTCAAGTTTTGGCTCTACTCATCTCTGAGTGTGAGCGGCTTTCTCCCACCATATGGGAAACGCTCTACAAGGAACCCCATCTTCAGTTGCAAGCCATCAACAGTTCCTTGGTCCGTCAAGCTAAACCCATTCTATCATCCGAAGCCTGTTAGAATGTGGAGCCCGAACTCTGAAGCAGATCTCCATAAGGGGTCAGGTCGCGGTTCGACCTGCGCGGTCAGGTCGCGGGGGTCAAGGGGGCAGCATTCGACTACCATAGCCGAAGTCAGAAATGAAGCAGTCGATTGAAGGATTCGACTCATGTAATCGAATGTCGCATGAAGGATTCGACTGGTGGTTCAGAGGCAGGACACTTTTGCCCCTGTGTGTCTCGTTTGTGGCGCCCTTTCCTCCTAGTATATAAAGGGGGGTTTTGTCCTCATTGTATGTATGTGTGTTCCTTTTCTTGGAGAAGAAGCATTGATAGCTGCTGTGGCCGTGGACGTAGGAAGGCTTCTTGCCTCCGAACCACGTAAAAATCTGGTGTTCCTGTGTTCTTCTTCCTACCTCCTTCTATCTCTCTCTGGTATCTACGAGTGGGTAGTGTGAGAGAGTTGTCGCTGGTCTGGTCTGAGCATTGTTGCCTCCCAACAGCCTTCATGGATCTCAACTCCATAAATCCCATTCAAGAGATCTATGTTCAGTGGGCAGCCAGATATACTGCCTTCTATGCTCTGAAGCAAGACCTGATTGATCAGAAAATTTTCTATCCAATCTCTCTGGATAGATTTCTCCATCGTGCCAGCTTTGGAAAGAGCACCTACTTCCGATTCATCCTGGATAAAGATCAGTATGAAGAATTCCTGGAAGAACAGCGACAGCTTTACATTCAGAGGATCTCTCCAGCCATGGGTGCTTCCTTCTCAGTTGTTCCTGGTGTTTTCCGCCAGACTTTTGAAGACATAGAGATCAAGGCATGGACTGTTATTTCTCAGCATGCCTCCCTCTTGTCTCCTTTGTATTATCTTACTCCTAATTAATACAAAGCTTTCTCTCTTCTTTGTCTCGTAGACTATCTTTTTGCTTATTGACAAAAAGGGGGAGAAAACTAATGCACTCTGAAAAACATGTTGTTTTCATTATGTTGTTTTGTATATTTTGTCATCATCAAAAAGGGGGAGATTGATGACCAAACTCTCTCCATATAAATTAATTCAATTATTTATATATTAATTTTGATGATTAACAAAACATTACTAATGAATTTCTTGAGCCTTGAGGACAGGAAATAAAAGTAAAAGAAAGTTCAAGACATTCAGGTAAGACTCTCACTTCACAATCTTTCCAAGTCATTACATCGACTTCTTCATACTTCATACTTCATAACGACTTCTATTGATAATCAGAACGATTCCTTTATAAGTTCATATCGATTTCAATAGTCATCATAACAATTTCACAAATATTATGATCGATTTCCTTTCTGACCGAAAAGTCGTGATGTTTCAAAACAAATCGATACCGTAACGATTTGTTAAAGATCTCATAACGATTTTATAAGACATCGCAACGATTTCTTTGGAAAGCGCAACGACTTGACCGTCGCAACGATTCTATAAGACATCGCAACGATTTCTTTTGAAAGCGTAACGACTTGTCTGTTGTAACGATTTCTTTAGCTCTCGTAACGATTTCTTTATAAGTCGCAACGACTTTCTAGCCATAACGATTTCTTAAGTTCTCGTAACGATTTCTTTAGAAGTCACAACGACTTTCTAGCCGTAACGATTTCTTAAGTTCTCGTAACGATTTCTTTAGAAGTCGCAACGACTTTCTAGCCGTAACGATTTCCTAAGTTCTCGTAACGATTTCTTTAGAAGTCACAATGACTTTCTAGCCGTAACAATTTCTTAAGTTCTCGTAACGATTTCTTTAGAAGTCACAACGACTTTCTAGCCGTAACGATTTCTTAAGTTCTCGTAACGATTTCTTTAGAACTCACAACGACTTTCTAGCCGTAACGATTTCTTAAGTTCTTGTAACGATTTCTTTGGAATTCACAACGACTCTCTAAGCCGTAACGACTTCTTCAGTTCTCGTAACGATTTCTTTAGACCTCGTAACGATTTGCTTGTCAAAACGATTTCTTTAGAACTCAGAATGATTTGCTTGGTACAACGATTTGTTAAGAGTTTCATATCGATTTCTTTGATGATTATAACGACTTGCTTATCAGTAACGATTTGATAAGTAATCACATCAATGTTTGCAACACTCATAACGACTTCTGTATTACTCACAACGATTTCTGTATTGTCATAACAACCTGCTTACCAGTAACGATTTCATAAGTCATAAAGGCATCGGGCTTGTTCATATCGATTTCATTTGATATATCAGTATAATACTCCTTAATATACGTTGAATAGTCAAAGTCGTATCTCGTCTATTTGACTGCTACATATTCAATGCTCTCTGAACGTATCTCCCATGCATGCAGACAATATCTTCTACTTTTATACTACTCTGTCTACGTTCTCTCTAGACAGAAAGGAGCTTTGCTATATATTGCAATATTTGTTCCAACTGCAACTAACAATCGACGACAGTCCTAGCTGTCCTCTATTTATTGTTGATATGCTCACAGATATCTGACAAGACTTATATGTACAACGTTGGACACAAGATACAAGATATTAAAATGTTTCTCTGGCGTGTACTAAAGGATAAAGGACTGAAGATCAGAAGCTTCCTTGCAGATCTGTCTAACGTTCACCAGGATGAGAGACAACGGATCTTTAACGTTCAAATTTCAAGCAGAAGCTTAAATACAAGACTCAAGACTGAGAAGTATAACACTTTTGAAGAAATATTATTCTGAAAGAAAGCATCGCCAATCCTTCAAGTCTTCTGTGATTCAAACAAGAGCGAAGCACTCCATTCCAATCCATCTTAGCTCTTTAGCTCTCGGTGTTCTCGAAGAAATTCCTGTGAGAGCCAGCGTAGTCTTTGGAGAGAAACCAGTGTTAAAATTCCTTCTCTCTCGAGGCTTGTTTGCTTCAGATTGTAGCTGTTTGAGCTAGTTCCTGAAGCTTGTTCTTATACTTCTTTTTATTGGTTGTTTTCCCTTCTGGGTGAAGGAAGACCTGGTGGTTTCCAGGGTGGTTGTTTTCCCTTCTGGGTGAAGGAAGACCTGGTGGTTTCCAGGGTGGTTGTTGTCCCTTCAGGTTGAAGGAAGACCAGTTGAGGCTGGGTGTAAGGATCCGTGAGGGGGATAGTACCCTTGTTATTGAAATCTTGAGGTATCGCTTAGGGACTGGACGTAGGTCTCCTGTGGAGAGGAGTTCCGAACCAGGATAAAAATCCTTGTGTCTTGTGGTTGTGCTCTATGTGTTTGCTGTCTCATTTCCTCTAACTCTAACCTTCGTTTAAGTTGTTGTGTAATCTTTTTAGTGAACAGGTATTAATCAAAGATCAATTTTTAACAACCCATTCACCCCCCCTCTAGGCTAGCTAGCTGGGCAACGTGTATGACTGTTAAACAAGCGTACAAACACTATAGATAATCAAGCATTTTCTGAGACAAGGGGTTTCTTGCATAAACCTAGATCGCGACGTACCCTAATGAGGGTCGCGACGGGGTCAACTGAGATCGCGACGGGGTCTGGTACAGGTCGTGACAGGCCTAGTCAGGTCGGGCAGCAGATCGCGACGACAGGCCCTGTCGCGATCAGATCGCGACAGAGGGCACTGTCGCGATGGCCCTTGTGAACGCGGCCTATCGGGCCGTCGCGTTCACAGGGTCTGCGCCCGAGTGCGACAGGGAAAGGATGTTACATTGGATTGCGGGCTAGAACTTACCCTATTTGACACAGGGTGATTCATAAAACCTGTGATACCCCAAAATTTTCATTCATTTTATATTGTGCATGTATAATTATTTGTTGTGTGTATAGTGTGTGTATTCAATTGCACGTATTATAATTTCTATATTCCTTATGAACTCATGCATATATATAATATTTTACATGAGAAGAGGCAATTAGCTGAATTGAGGTATATTGTGATACTAAAAATCTTAGACTCATAATACTTAAGTCATATTATGCATGATAATCGAATTTCTGATGTGCATGTTGTAGTTATCTACTTCATGCATAGTGTATATAATTATGTTGTAAATATATGAAGTATATATATATACATATGTATGTTACTTTATGCATGTGCTATCTATCTATTTAATCCTACGTACATCAATTCATCTATAGTATATGAATAATATATAGATAACATTGTCCATGTAATAGGTAATTTGTTGTGGACCATGTAAGTATATGTGTGCTATTTTCATACAAGTATAAAACATACATAATTGTGCATGTATTATCTAGTTATCAATGTATGTAAATCTCATGCATATGGTGCGTGTTGTACACATAGTAAGAAATTATTATCATACACTTTGTAAGTAATCATGAGTTTATTTCTGAGCATGCAAATTATATATTTAAACGTGTGTGAATTATCTAATTATTGAGGTGCCTATTGTATTTAATTATTTTAATGCACATAGTTAGTGTTATGGATGTGCGTATGTATACATACATGTGTTATCCTTGTTTAAATAATATTTATCTACTTTAAGCGTGTTAAATTATTTAGGGTGCATAAAGTACTTGGATGATAATATGCATACAATATTTAACTAATAATGGACACATTTTAATCATAAGTCCATGCGTAATGTATGTAATTATGCAATGTGTACGTATGTGTGCATATATGTATGTATTGATGCATATTGTTCTTAATTATGATTAGTGTAAGTTGTAATTAATTAAATATTACATAATGCAAGTATTTTATGTGGTAATGATATATGAAATTATTTTTGCATATACTAAATTATTTTAGTGTATTTATACATTAAATTTTAGGTCAGTCAGTGTTTCGGCTGCACAGTGCTGCTGGCGGCCAGGACCTGGACGCCAAGGCACTGTTGGCGGCCAGACCTGGATGCCAACCTCATTCTGGCGGCCAGACCTTGACGTCAACTGCCAGGTTGACTACAACCGATGTTGACGTTAATATCCTGCTGCGTAACGGTTCCAGAATTGTTAATGTCCGTGTTTTGGCTGGTTCCAGATTAGGAAACCCTTCCTAAACCTTGGGTAACCTACCCTAATGAGTACCCAACCCTTGAACCTATAAAATACCCACTCTGGGATGAAGGAAAGGCTTTCAACAATTGGTGAAAACCCTAGCTCCGAGATGGTGAAAAGCTGAACTTTACAAGGCCGGATCCGTCAACTGGAGGTGTTCCCCGAAGAGCTACAACATCTGGAGGATAGCCTATGCATAGGAGAAGAGATCCCTGTTGCCCAGCTAGCTAGCCCAGAGGGGGGGTGAATGGGTTATTAAAGAAACTGATCTTTGATACCTGTTTACTAAAAAAAATTACACAACAACTTAAATGAAGGTTAGAGTTAGAGGAAATGAGATAGCAATCACACAAAATACAACCACAAGACAGTAGGATTTTTATCCTGGTTCGAAACTCCTTTCCACAGGAGACCTACGTCCAGTCCCTGAGCAATACCTCAGGATTTCATTAATCAAGGGTACAATCCCCCTTAAGGACACAACAACACCCAGCTCAGCTGGTCTTCCTTCACACCCGAAGGGAACAACACCCTGGATACCACCAGGTCTTCCTTCACACCAGAAGGGAACAACACCCTGGATACCACCAGGTCTTCCTTCACACCCGAAGGGAACACCACAAAGAGAGGTTTGTAAGACAAGCCCCTAGATCAAACTGCAACAAGCAATGATCTGAAGGACCTAGCACTGAGAGCAAAGAATCTAAATCTAGGCTCACTCTCAGAACTACACAAGCTCTCTTCAAATGATCTTTCACTAGCTAGTAGAGAGCAAAAGAGCAAAAGCTAAGAGGAATGAAGTTTTCTGCTCTAAACTTTCTTCAGAAGAATTTGAATGTTTTTCTTGAACGTTGTCTTTGCTTCTGTTCTTCTGACTTGTATATATATATCTTCAATTTGAAATTTAGACGTTAAAGAGTCCGTTGTCTCTCTTTTGAGTAGTCGTTAGACTGAATGGCATCTGGAGTCTTGGGAGCTTCTTGTCAACAGTCTTTGATTACTTGAGCACGCAAAGAGATGAGATCTTCAAAGATATCTTATGGCTTCTATTTGTTTAACGTTGTACCATGAAGCTAGTTCAGAGGTCTGCACAGATGTCAATCTTAAATAGCAGACAGATAAGCTGTCTCTGGTGTCAGTCAACGTCAGTAGCAATAGTCATGAAAATAGTAATGCCAAAAGACTTAAGTCTAAAAGACGTTATTAGAGTAGGCACGATACAGGATGATATGGTCTGCATGCATGCAGAGATATGTTCAGATCTCATAAATGCAAAAGCATCAGAGAGATGTCTATGTGGACTTTGACTGGTCAATGCTTTAAGATGAATAAGATATCAATATATGAAAACGGTGACTGTATGATTTATGAAATCGTTATGAGTCATAGCAAATCGTTATGAGCGCAAGAAGTCGTTATAGAGAGCAAATCGTTATAACAAGCAAGTTGTTGCGAGTTCTAATGAAATTGTTCTGATAACTTATGAAGTCGTTACGAGAACTAAAGAAATCATTACGGCTACCAAGTCGTTACGAGTTTCAAAGAAATCGTTACGAGAACTAAAGAAATCGTTACGGCTACCAAGTCGTTACGAGTTTCAAAGAAATCGTTACGAGAACTAAAGAAATCGTTACGGCTAGCAAGTCGTTATGAGTTCTAAAGAAATCGTTACGAGAACTAAAGAAATCGTTACGGCTAGTAAGTCGTTACGAGTTTCAAAGAAATCGTTACGAGAACTAAAGAAATCGTTACGGCTAGCAAGTCGTTATGAGTTCTAAAGAAATCGTTACGAGAACTAAAGAAATCGTTACGGCTAGTAAGTCGTTACGAGTTTCAAAGAAATCGTTACGAGAACTAAAGAAATCGTTACGGCTAGCAAGTCGTTATGAGTTCTAAAGAAATCGTTACGAGAACTAAAGAAATCGTTACGGCTAGCAAGTCGTTATGAGTTCTAAAGAAATCGTTACGAGAACTAAAGAAATCGTTACGGCTAGTAAGTCGTTACGAGTTTCAAAGAAATCGTTACGAGAACTAAAGAAATCGTTACGGCTACCAAGTAGTTACGAGTTTCAAAGAAATCGTTACGAGAACTAAAGAAATCGTTACGGCTACCAAGTCCTTACGAGTTTCAAAGAAATCGTTACGAGAACTAAAGAAATCGTTACGGCTAGCAAGTCGTTATGAGTTTCAAAGAAATCGTTACGAGAACTAAAGAAATCGTTACGGCTAGCAAGTCGTTATGAGTTCTAAAGAAATCGTTACGAGAACTAAAGAAATCGTTACGGCTAGTAAGTCGTTACGAGTTTCAAATAAATCGTTACGAGAACTAAAGAAATCGTTACGGCTAGCAAGTCGTTATGAGTTCTAAAGAAATCGTTACGAGAACTAAAGAAATCGTTACGATATCGATTTGTTTGCAATTTGGTCAGAAAGGAAATCGATCATAATACTTATAAATTGAGAGTCTTACCTGATTGTCTTGAACTTTCTTTTGCTTTTATTTCCTGTCCTCAAGACTCAAGTAATTCATTAGTAATGTTTTGTTAATCATCAAAATTAATATATAAATAAATGAATTATTTTATATGGAGAAAGTTAAGTCATCAATCTCCCCCTTTTTGATGATGACAAAATATACTAAACAACATAATGAATACAATATGTCTTTCAGAGTTGCATTAGTTTTCTCCCCCTTTTTGTCAATAAGCAAAAAGATAGTCTATGAGACAAAGAAGAGAGAAAGCTTTGTATTAATTAGGAGAAAGATAATACATAGGAGACAAAAGGGAGGCATGCTGGGAAATAACAGTCCATGCCATGATCTCCATATCTTCAAAAGACTGGCGAAAAACACCAGGAGCAACTGAGAAGGAAGAACCCATGGCTGGAGAGATCCTCTGAGTGTAAAGCTGCCGCTGCTCTTCCAGGAATTCTTCATACTGATCTGGGTTCAAGATGAATCTGAAGTAGGTGCTCTTTCCAAAGCTGGCACGATGGAGAAATCTATCCAGAGAGATTGGATAGAAAATCTTCTGATCAAGCAGATCCTGCTTCAGAGCATAGAAGGCAGTATATCTGGCTGCCCACTGAACATAGATCTCTTGAATTGGATTTATGGAGTTGAGATCCATGAAGGCTTCGGCTGAGAGAGTGGGCTTATCTTGACGAACCAAGGAACTGTTGATGGCCTGTAACTGAAGATGGGGTTCCTTGTAGAGTGTTTCCCATATGGTGGGAGTAAGCCTTTCACATTCAGAAATGAGTGGAGCCAAAACTTGAGAGGAAATGCGGCCAGAGTGGTATTCTCTGAAGATAAACCGCAAAAAGGAAGGCATTATATTCTGCTTAGCTGACATTCTGCCCATCTGCTTAGCAAACATGTCAAAGGCATGGGAGCCTGCATCTGAGTCAAACACTAGGGAGTGTAGCTTTGGCAGAAGGACTGGAGAGTCAACTTTGAGATCGGCAAAGTCCACTGTGAGGGGAAGATTTACTGGACGTTCTGATCTCAGCATCACTAAGGCTGAATGAAATTGGTAGAACTGTACTTCAGGCAGCTTGTTCATAGCAAAGTCACTGTACAGCTGAAGTTCTTGGCAATTCTGATCTCTTTCAAAATGAAGGGTCCCCACGAGTTCTTATGCTGAATAATGAACCACTCAGAAAGAGTGAGTGGGTGAGCTCGATGGGTAAGAGATTCTGCCCTGGCAGTCAAATATTTGTTGTATTGAGCTTTGTTGCCCTTGACATTGGCCCACTGATCTTCAGTCTTGAACTCAGTGCCCTCAAAGATTTTGGATTTTTGAGGGTGGGACAGCTGGGTAAGAGGAAGAACAATGTTTAGATGCTCAGAGAGGTTGAGGAAAGGAATACCATAGACGGTGGAGAGGATGCACTTTTGAACATATTCCTTATAGAGGGATCTTCTCTGAGGTTCGAGGGTAAGAGAGTACCAAAGAGGAGGAAATAATGGTGAGGAGGGGATGCTGATAGAGGATGATTGTTTCCTCTTTTTCTTGGCAGGACTGGGAGGATCAGTCCTGTGGATATGAGTGGCAGTGGAGAGAATGGTGATAAGGATATTTCTCTCAAAATCATCCGGCAGATTTGTGTCAAAGACACCAAGTAGTGAAGGTTTTTCCGAATGAAAGTGACAGAGGAAGGAGGAGTAGGAGGATAGAAGAGGTGGTTTGGGATTGAAGGATGTAGATGGGTGAACTGGAGTGGTTTGAGTGAGAGGTGAAGAAGGTGAGAATGATGATGGAGCTGAGGTGTGAGAAGGAGTGGGAGAGAAAGAAGGTTGAGATGAAATGAGAGAGGAAGAAGGTTGGGTGCGAGACAGAGGATGTTTGAGAGTTGGTGGTGCTGGAGGGGCTGTAGAAGGAGATGAAGGTGAAGAGAGGGTTGGAGTTGCAAGAGTAGAAGTGTCAGGGGCCTCGGTAGCTTCAATGGGTTCTTTCCCTTTGGCATGACTTTCTTTGACAACTGAAGAGGGTCCTGATGACCCTGAAGCTTGCACAGATGGCCCTGGTGGCCCTGATGCTTGAGCTGATGGCCCTGCTGGCCGAGACTCTTGAGCTGGAGGCCCTGGTGGCCGGGGAACAGCAGCTGGTCTGCTCTGAGTAGCTGCAGGAGAAAGTCCAGCACTTGTCCTTGAAAGCACAGATAACATCGATTTCATATCTGCCATTTCCTTGTTGAACCATTTCATAGCATTTCTGACTGAGGATAGTTCAGAAGTAGTTGAAGCTTGGCTGGCAATTATTCCTTGGACACTAGACTGCACTGCTGACAGAATCTCTCCCTGAGCCTTCAACAATTCCAAAACAGGTTTCAGATTGACTTTCCTGTGGCTCTTTCTGAGTTTTCTGTGAACTATCCTCTTGCCTTTCCTCTGAGGTGCTGGTTCTTCAATAGACTGCTCCCCCTGAGCAGGAGCTTCCTCTTCAACTTCCATTTGCTCCCCCTGAGCAAGAGCTTCCTCTTCAACTGGATCTACTGGAGCACTGGACTGCTCCACATGAATTGATTCTTCAATGTGGCCTTCTGCCACAGCTTCTTCCATTTTAATTTCACCAGACTGTGAGTCGATTCGAGTGGTGAGAGCTGATTCAACTAAATTCCTAAGAATTGAGCCAATTATTGAGGTAGGCGAATCACTGGCTTTATCTGCCACTTCCTCCTCAACTACAGAAGCTGTAAGAGATTCTGGCTGAAATGCTGGTGCTACTGCCTGCTGCTCTGCTACTGACTGAGCTGCTTGCTGCTCTGCTACTGACTCTTCTGCTTGCTGCTGCTCTGCTGGTGCTACTGATTGCTGATCTGCTGATGGTGTTACTACTGCCATTTCCTGAACATCAGGAATTTCTTCACCAATTATGGCCTCTCCCTCGGCCACAGTGGTCTTAGACCATACACCTTCAATTACAGAGAAACCACTTTTCTTGAGATTTCTGGACCTTATACACTGGCCCATCTTCTCCACAACTGCCCCAGATAAATCTATTCCAAAGTGTTTGAAAATCTTTGTAAGTAGATGAGCATAGGGCAATGAGACATTTAACTTACTTTTTGTATCCCATATTTGATCTCTGGCAAATTTCATCCTTTCCAACATGACTTGCGCCATATTAATCTCCTTTTGTTGAATCGCCCAAAACATCATATCAGAATCTGCCCTAGTGCACGTTGAGAAGGTGGCACTGCGAGGAACCAAAATTTGACAGATAATGAAATGAAGAAGACGGTTGTATGCATTCATCTGATTAATATCCAATTTTCCGTCTCTTAGCCTAAACCCTGGACCTATAATGCCAAGGCCTTTTGCTTCATCGTTCACTGCGTGAACCCCACTGAATCCAGACGTCTTCACTCCAAACAACATGTGCAACAACTCATGATCGACTTTAATTTGGATTCCCTTTACCGATGATACAAGGGACCCATCTGCCTCTGACCTTAAGCACACATAAAATGCTTTCACCAGGTCGGGATAGCTTACCTCGGTGAAAGTGGCAATTTCCATCCACTGCATCCTTCTCAGAGTTTCTGCTATACTCCCATGCCATTCTTCTCGAGATTTGGAACATCCACTGCCTTGTTTCCGCATACCTTTGTCTTCACGAAGGTGAACCTTTCCTGCTGTTCTGCGGACAGGTACTCAGCACTGTAGCCCCCTACACTTCCGGAGATCATCGGAGCGGCCATGGGTAGAGAGAAGAAGAACTGTTCTGGAGAAGGGAGATGATGGAAGAGATGGAGCCCTCGAGGGATTCTTCGCGGGAAGAGGGGAAAGCTTCAAATCTTGCAGAGAGTCGATGCCGGAATCGTTAGGGCATCGGCTTTGGGTGAATAGATAAAGGAGAAAGGGTAAAGGTAGAAGATGAGTCGTTCCCAGAACGATTTGACTAATTAGAATTATTTTATCGAAAACAGGAAGCGCCAAAAGGCGGTAACGGCACAAGGCGACAAAAGGGTTTGACGAGTCAAACTGCTTTTAACACAATAGCGGTCAAGGAAGAGTAAATAAACTGAGTTTTGCTTAAAGTGAGAGAGAGAGAAAAATTTTCATTTATTCTGAAAATTTATATGCCATTTTAAATACAGGAATCTTTTCACAAATTGCACATCCCTAATTCCCTTCTAAGAGATGTAAATCTCTCTTCAGGTAGGGCTTTTGTGAAGATATCTGCTAGTTGGCTATTTGTATCAATAAAGGATATTTCTATATTTCCATTTGCAACATGATCACGAATAAAATGATATCTAACCTCAATATGTTTTGTCCTTGAGTGCTGAACTGGATTCTTGGTCAGATTAATGGCACTGGTGTTGTCACACAGCAATGGAATTGATTTGATATTTAATCCAAAGTCTTCAAGTTGTTGCTTTATCCAAAGGAGTTGTGTACAGCAACTTCCAGCAGCTACATATTCAGCTTCAGCTGTTGATAGTGCCACTGAGTTTTGTTTCTTTGAAGACCATGATATCAAACATCCTGCAAGAAATTGACAACCACTGGTGCTCTTTCTATCTATCTTGCATCCAGCATAGTCAGCATCAGAATATCCTACTAAATCTATTTCACATGATTTTGGATACCAAATACCTAAATCATGAGTTCTAGCTAAATATCTAAATATTCTTTTTACAGAAATTAGGTGTGATTCTCTAGGGTCTGCTTGATACCTAGCACACATGCATACACTAAACAAGATGTCTGGTCTACTTGCTGTTAAATAAAGTAAAGACCCTATCATACCTCTATAGTTCTTTTGATCTACCTTTTTACCATTTTGATCACTGTCCATTCTGGTTGATGTGCTCATTGGAGTTGACAGTGGTTTGGCATTATCGAATCCAAACTTCTTCAGGAGTTCCTTGGTGTATTTGGCTTGACAGATGTGGGTGCCTTCCTTCCCTTGCTTGACTTGCAATCCAAGGAAGTAGTTTAGCTCCCCCATCATACTCATTTCAAATTCTCCCTGCATAAGCTTCTCAAAATACTTGCAAAGAGATTTGTCAGTAGAACCAAAAATGATATCATCTACATAGATTTGAACTAATAGTATGTGATTGACCTTTGACTTTATGAATAATGTGCTATCTACTTTGCCTCTATTGAAACCATGATTTAACAGAAAAGAGCTAAGCCTTTCATACCAGGCTCTAGGTGCTTGTTTTAAACCGTATAATGCCTTATGGAGTTTGAAAACATGATTAGGAAATTCGGTGTCATCAAAACCTGGAGGTTGTTCAACATACACTTCCTCTTTTATAAAACCATTTAAGAATGCTGATTTAACATCCATTTGAAATAGTGTCAAGTTTAGAGCTGATGCATATGCAAGTAAGATTCTAATAGCCTCAAGTCTAGCTACAGGTGCATAGGTTTCATCGAAATCTATGCCTTCCTCTTGAGAATAGCCCTGAGCTACCAATCTGGCCTTGTTTCTTAGGATTACACCAGTTTCATCCAATTTGTTTCTGAACACCCATTTGGTGCCAATAACTGGATGATCTGATGGTCTAGGAACAAGTGACCATACTTGGTTTCTCTTGAATTGATTTAATTCATCTTGCATGGCTATTATCCAAGATTCATCAGTTAAAGCTTCATTGACTGTCTTAGGCTCTATCTGAGAAACAAAGGCTAAATAATCACAAGGGATTACATTACCTCTTGTTCTTACCCCTATGGATGGATCACCAATGATATTCTCAAGTGGGTGATCTTTCTTGTATCTCCATTCCTTTGGAAGATTTTCATGAGTAATTTCTTCTTGTTGTAATTCTTCCAGAGGTGGATCATCCTTGTCCTCAATTGATGTATCTTTAAGCTTTTTGGACAGTTCATCTGCATCATCATTATCACTATCTACTTCCTTTCTCAAGGAAGGGTTAGTTTCATCAAAAATAACATGCACAGTTTGTTCAATTAATAGTGAGCGTTTATTGAAAACTCTATAGCCTCTGGGTTTAGAAGTATACCCCATAAAGATGCCTTCATCTGACTTGGCATCCAACTTACCAATGTCCCTTTTTCCGTTGTTGTGAATAAAGCAAGGACATCCAAAGATTCTGAAATGACTTATCTTTGGCTTCTTTCCTTTGAACAACTCATATGCAGTCTTCTTCAGTATTGGCCTGATCATTACTCGGTTGACAATGTAACTGGCTGTGTTGACTGCTTCAGCCCAAAAATATCTTGGTAGCTCATATTCAGAGAGCATGGTTCTTGCCATATCCAAGAGAGTTCTGTTCTTCCTCTCAGCTATACCATTTTGCTGTGGTGTCCTTGGTGCTGAGAAATTGTGCTGAATTCCTTGATCATCACAGAATCTAGCAAACTTTTCATTTTGGAACTCACCACCATGGTCTGATCGAATGGACACAATACTGAACTTCTGATCTTTCTGGACCTTCTTACTGAAACTGACAAAATTATCAAAACTATCATCTTTATGCTCTAAGAATGATACCCATGTGAATCTTGAGTAGTCATCTACTATGACAAATCCAAAATTCTTTCCTCCAAGACTGGTAGTCCTCATTGGTCCAAATAGATCCATATGTAGGAGCTCTAAGGGTTTTGAGGTAGTCACCACTGTCTTTGACTTGAAGGAACTCTTTGTGTGCTTTCCCTTAGCACAGGGTCTACAAACACTTTCCAATTTTCCATTGACTTTTGGTAGACCTTCCACAAGATTCCTCTTTCTGAGCTTGTTCAATCCGTCCAAGCTGCAGTGGCCTAGTCTTCTGTGCCACAGCTCAGTTGATTTGTCTTTGCTGGCTGCCAGACACACATTTTGCTCTTTGAGTTCTTCAAGGTAGAGCACGTACAGATTCTTCTCTCTATTTGCTTCAAAGATGACTGCTCCATCCTTTAGTATGCTGCACTTTGATTCTTGAAACTTGATTTGATGACCTCTATCACACAGCTGACTTATACTGATGAGGTTGTGCTTTAATCCTTTGACTAATAGCACATCTTCTATGACTGTTTTTCCTTTGCTATTTACTGATCCACTGCCTACTACAGTTCCTTTCCCATTATCTCCATAAGTGACTGTTCCTTCTTCAGCTTGGAGATGGGAAAACAGCTTCAGGTTTCCTGTCATGTGCCTTGAACACCCACTATCCAAATACCATTTGGATGCTCGAGGATTAACCTGAAATTAAGACATCAAGCTTTAGGTACCCAAGTTCTTTTGGGTCCTGATGGGTCAGTATCATTATTTTTTACTTTCATTATCCACTTCTTATGTCTTGTTGGACAGGTGGATTTTAAATGACCTAGCTTATTACAGTGACTACAACATGATGTTTTTGTTACTCTTTCAATATACTTAAAATTAGCTTTATAGGCTGTATTTTCCTCAGGAACAAATTTGGAGTTGGATACACCTTAGGTGGAATTATAGTTTCTGCATTTTCAGGTGGTGTGTAGCCTACACCATCTTTTCTCTTACCTGAGCGTCTAGCTCCTTTTAATATTAAGGGATTCTTACCATTTGTAAATTTTTCTAATGTGCTTGCTAATTTCTCATTCTCTTCATTTAGATTTTTAATCTCTTTTCTTAATTCATCTACACTTTCTTGTTTTTCTAATTTTGTTATTTGTTTATTCTTAACTTTTGAGTCTTCACACAACAATTCATTTCTTCTTTTTAGTTCGATTAATTGCTTTTCTAGTTCTTCATTTTCTATTTTTAAGTCTGAGTTAGTGTTTTCTAAGCATGTATTATTCTTCTTACTAATCTTAAGTAATTTAGACACCTCTTTATATTTGTCGTAAAGTTCATTAAAGGCGCTTTCCAAATTGTCAGAATCTGAATCAGAATTATTACAAGAATCGAAAGAAGAGTCAGAGGTTACCTTTTCTTCGATGTTGGCCATGAGAGCCAGGTTGGCTTCTTCTTCATCACTGCTTGAGCTTGACTCACTGTCTGAGTCACTGCTGTTCTCCCAAGCAGCTGCCATTGCCTTTTTCTTGTATCTTCTGAACTTCTTGGAGCTATCCTTCTTCTTGTGATCATTTTTCTTTAGCATTGGACAATCTGCCTTGATATGTCCAGGCTTCTTGCATTCATAACAGATGGTCTCTCCTTTCTTCATTTCTTTGCCATCTGATCTTTTGAAGTCTTTATTTTTCTTAAAGTACCTTCTGCCGGATTGAAATTTTTTCTTCTTGGCCAGGATGCGCTGCAATCTCTTAGAGAGCATTGCTTCTTCATTTTCGCTGTCTACCTCACTCCCGCTAGAGCTTGCTTCTGATGACTCTTCTTCTGCTTTCAAAGCATTGGAGTGCTTTTTTCTGCTAGATGATTCTCCTAGCCTTTCCATGTTGATCTCATGGGCCATGAGGGACCCGATGAGCTTTTCTACTGACATTCTCTTAAGGTCATTAGCTTCTTCGATAGCTGTGACCTTTGGTGTCCATGAAGATGGCAAGGATCTGAGAATCTTTCTTACCATATCTGCAATCTCATAGGACTTTCCTAGACTGGCTAAACCATTGGTGATGTCAGTGAATCGACTGAACATCTGGGTGATTGACTCACCTGACTGCATTTGAAATCTCTCATACTGAGTGACAGAATGTCGATTCTTGTCTCCTTTACTTTATCTGTACCTTCGTATGTAATCCTTAGCTTTTCCCACATTTCCATGGAGGATTTGCAGGCTGAGACTCTGTTAAACTCCTTCTTGCTTAGAGCACAACATAAAATGCTCTTGGCTTTACAGTTCAAGGAGATTTTCTTTCTGTCTTCATCTGTCCATTGTGCTTTCTCATTTGTGACAACCAGGTCACCTTCTTCTACTATCGACCAGATTTGATAGTCGTGGCCTTGTAGAAAATATTCCATTCTGGTCTTCCAATACGGATAATCTTCACCATCGAACAAAGGGGGTCTGTTGACTGACTGACCTTCGAAGTTGCCTTGGGCTGCCATTGATCTTTGCTCTTCAGATCGTTGGATCTTCTTCTTTGTCGAAGAGACTCGCTCTGATACCACTTGTTGCCCAGCTAGCTAGCCCAGAGGGGGGGTGAATGGGTTATTAAAGAAACTGATCTTTGATACCTGTTTACTAAAAAAATTACACAACAACTTAAATGAAGGTTAGAGTTAGAGGAAATGAGATAGCAATCACACAAAATACAACCACAAGACAGTAGGATTTTTATCCTGGTTCGGAACTCCTTTCCACAGGAGACCTACGTCCAGTCCCTGAGCAATACCTCAGGATTTCACTAATCAAGGGTACAGTCCCCCTTAAGGACACAACAACACCCAGCTCAGCTGGTCTTCCTTCACACCCGAAGGGAACAACACCCTGGATACCACCAGGTCTTCCTTCACACCAGAAGGGAACAACACCCTGGATACCACCAGGTCTTCCTTCACACCCGAAGGGAACACCACAAAGAGAGGTTTGTAAGACAAGCCCCTAGATCAAACTGCAACAAGCAATGATCTGAAGGACCTAGCACTGAGAGCAAAGAATCTAAATCTAGGCTCACTCTCAGAACTACACAAGCTCTCTTCAAATGATCTTTCACTAGCTAGTAGAGAGCAAAAGAGCAAAAGCTAAGAGGAATGAAGTTTTCTGCTCTAAACTTTCTTCAGAAGAATTTGAATGTTTATCTTGAACGTTGTCTTTCTTCTGTTCTTCTGACTTGTATATATATCTTCAATTTGAAATTTAGACGTTAAAGAGTCCGTTGTCTCTCTTTTGAGTAGTCGTTAGACTGAATGGCATCTGGAGTCTTGGGAGCTTCTTGTCAACAGTCTTTTGATTACTTGAGCACGCAAAGAGATGAGATCTTCAAAGATATCTGATGGCTTCTATTTGTTTAACGTTGTACCATGAAGCTAGTTCAGAGGTCTGCACAGATGTCAATCTTAAATAGCAGACAGATAAGCTGTCTCTGATGTCAGTCAACGTCAGTAGCAATAGTCATGAAAATAGTAATGCCAAAAGACTTAAGTCTAAAAGACGTTATCAGAGTAGGCACGATACAGGATGATATGGTCTGCATGCATGCAGAGATATGTTCAGATCTCATAAATGCAAAAGCGTCAGAGAGATGTCTATGTGGACTTTGACTGGTCAATGCTTTAAGATGAATAAGATATCAATATATGAAAACGGTGACTGTATGATTTATGAAATCGTTATGAGTCATAGCAAATCGTTATGAGCGCAACAAGTCGTTATAGAGAGCAAATCGTTATACAAGCAAGTTGTTGCGAGTTCTAATGAAATTGTTCTGATAACTTATGAAGTCGTTACGAAACTAAAGAAATCGTTACGGCTACCAAGTCGTTACGAGTTTCAAAGAAATCGTTACGAGAACTAAAGAAATCGTTACGGCTACCAAGTCGTTACAAGTTTCAAAGAAATCGTTACGAGAACTAAAGAAATCGTTACGGCTAGCAAGTCGTTATGAGTTCTAAAGAAATCGTTACGAGAACTAAAGAAATCGTTACGGCTAGTAAGTCGTTACGAGTTTCAAAGAAATCGTTACGAGAACTAAAGAAATCGTTACGGCTAGCAAGTCGTTATGAGTTCTAAAGAAATCGTTACGAGAACTAAAGAAATCGTTACGGCTAGCAAGTCGTTATGAGTTCTAAAGAAATCGTTACGAGAACTAAAGAAATCATTACGGCTAGTAAGTCGTTACGAGTTTCAAAGAAATCGTTACGAGAACTAAAGAAATCGTTACTGCTAGCAAGTCGTTATGAGTTCTAAAGAAATCGTTACGGCTAGTAAGTCGTTACGAGTTTCAAAGAAATCGTTACGAGAACTAAAGAAATCGTTACGGCTAGCAAGTCGTTATGAGTTTTAAAGAAATCGTTACGAGAACTAAAGAAATCGTTACGGCTAGCAAGTCGTTATGAGTTCTAAAGAAATCGTTACAAGAACTAAAGAAATCGTTACGGCTAGTAAGTCGTTACGAGTTTCAAAGAAATCGTTATGAGAACTAAAGAAATCGTTACGGCTACCAAGTCGTTACGAGTTTCAAAGAAATCGTTACGAGAACTAAAGAAATCGTTACGGCTACCAAGTCGTTACGAGTTTCAAAGAAATCGTTACGAGAACTAAAGAAATCGTTACGGCTAGCAAGTCGTTATGAGTTCTAAAGAAATCGTTACGAGAACTAAAGAAATCGTTACGGCTAGTAAGTCGTTACGAGTTTCAAGAAATCGTTACGAGAACTAAAGAAATCGTTACGGCTAGCAAGTCGTTATGAGTTCTAAAGAAATCGTTACGAGAACTAAAGAAATCGTTACGATATCGATTTGTTTGCAATTTGGTCAGAAAGGAAATCGATCATAATACTTATAAATTGAGAGTCTTACCTGATTGTCTTGAACTTTCTTTTGCTTTTATTTCCTGTCCTCAAGACTCAAGTAATTCATTAGTAATGTTTTGTTAATCATCAAAATTAATATATAAATAAATGAATTATTCATATGGAGAAAGTTAAGTCATCAATCCCAACTCCGAGGAGCCATCTACATCGACAGGAGAAGAAGATCTAAGGCGTTTCCGAGCACCTTTTTGGCAGGGCCGAAAAGAGCTTCACCGATGATTCTGATCTTTGTAGATTTTTTTAAGAGGCAAGTAAACCTAGATCTTGATCCTATACATGTCCCCTAAGTCCTACGTATTTTTACGGATTTTTCCTCGCGTCCTGAAACCCCGAATTCACCGTTGTATGAAAAGTCGTATGTATGTGCTGCTGGGAGCAAGTAGAAGGCAACATAGGTTGCAGTCAAGTTCTTCAGAAGAAGTTGACGGCAACATCCCTTGACGTCTACTTCTTCAGGACCTGAAAGTGTGCTTTTTGATCTTCTTTTGCTGTTTAAATAATTTCTGGACATGGGTATACTCTGAAATTTTTATAGGTGATTGTATACTATTAGTAGGTCATGTCATAATGTTGCCTAAATTTTCTGTGAACCATGTAAATTATGAAAATTCAATAACTGTACTATGTGCACCATATAAGCATGTTTGAATATGGCATAAATGGAATTACTGTAAGTTAGGATTGCATAAATTTTACATGATAGTATGAGTACTAATATCTGACTTCTAAACTGTTATAACATAAACATGATCATATGTGCCATGTTTAATGATGTTTCGATAAATATGACTGAAATCTATTTTAATTTGTAGAAATTATATTTACTGTTTGAAAAATCCAGAAAATTGAAGATGTGATATGTTTACTGTTAATAACCTGGGATAAAAATTTGGAACTAATCCGATGACAGTAATTGTGATTATTAGTTAAACTATGCGGATTATTCATATTTGATATGATAAAAACTAATCTTATGTAATTCAGTAATTTGCTGCATGTTTAGAATTGTAATAGGAGTTGTTTACTTCTGAAAAACCATAGTATCATGATCAGGTCAAATGAGATATAGGCAAATGGAAAATAAGGTATGAAGAGGGATTAAATAGTATATGAGCAATACGTGACTAGTGTGTGAAAATGTGAATGAGTGAATGTGTAATAATTGGGCCAAGAATGACACTGCTACCCTAGAGGCTTCGAGAGCTGTACATAGAAAAGTCCCTATGGAAGGCTCTACATTGTAAAAGTTTGTCCTAAAGGCATTAGGAAAAACCCGGAGGTGGACAAGTACCACTGGATAGGGTGGAGAGGGCTTCTCCCGGTCTGCGCAGTTACCAAGATTCACCACTTCATTGCCTAGGTGGTGGGTATGTGATATGAGTTGTGTTATGAGTTATGTGTTATGAGATGCGATGAGTTATGAGTACGAGAGATTGGTTTGTGTCCTCTAATAGGTAGTTAGGACTATGTGTCATGGCATTTTAAGTAATTGGAATATGAATAAAGTGTAAGATTATATGCGAATGTGGCACATGATGAGTGTAAATGATATGATATGTGATAAATGAAAACCAAAGAGTAAATGATGTGAAGAATATGTGAAAAGATATGTAAGAGACAGTTAATGTTATTGAAAGTGTGCTTGCATGTGAAAACCAATGTAGTAATGCATAATGTTTATGTTTTCATGCATTAATTACCTCATTTGCAATATCATGCTTATCATCATGTCATGTAGTTTATTGTTCTTCATATAATAGTGTATGTGAATAAACATGAGTAACCATGTCATTTATGCAACATGAAAGATGAAAATGTAGAATTGTGAATTGGATAAGATAGCATATGAACAAATGTAAATCCATGTAATTGAATGTAATCCATGTCAAAACAGCAAGTAAAGTGTAGTTATGAAGGTGATAAATGTATGTAATATTAATTAGGTTCCATGCTAGATGTGATGTTTACTTAGTACAAAGTTTCATGCTTTAGTACTTATTGTTGCCAACCAATTTGACCATGTTTTAACTTCTCAATTCATGTTATAAAATATGAAACCATGTGTATGAGATGTATGTACATTTAAAACAGCAAGCAAAATGTGAAATTAAATATGAAAAGTGCATGTGAAAAGTGAATAGTCATCATATTAGTTTGTTCATTCCTTTATGTCAAATTCTATGTTCTAGTTGTAGAAATATGTCATGAAATGAATTAATGTGGAAATGAAGGAATCATATTATGTGTTAAGTGAAGAGAATATGTACAAGTGTATAGTAATAGTATCCATGATTTAGAATAAACATATGATAGAATGAGGCATGTCTAGGTGATTAAAAATGTGTTGATAGCTAAGAGTATGTTCCATGTGTTTGGGAGTTTAAATGATAGTATGTATTCATGAGTGTTTAATAGCTTAATGTGAATGTGATATGTTTAAGATTAAGTCTTTGTTTTACTTGCTGAGTCTTTGGACTCACCCTTGCTTCGGCGTACAGGTTGACAAGTATCCCGTGCTAGGGGGAGAGACGCTATCTTGGAGGAGAGGCTTTTGAGGAGCAAGTAGTAGTTGTATTTTTCCTTTCATAGTTGAATAAAAATGTTATTTGAACAATGTAGCTCTTTCATCATGTAATAATGTGGACATTGTCGTTCTATTTTTGCGCTACATAGACTGTGGAATATGGGATGGTGATGGATTAAGTTAAATTGTTGAATTTATTCCGCTGAAATCATTTGCTATCTACGTACTTTTCAACCTATCGGCTAGTGTTGGGTTTTATCCCACTGTAATGACGCTCTTTATACCGATGGGGATTGGTATAATCGTACCGGTATGAGGAGGGTCGTTACAAAACCACAACTAATTGTATAGTCAACGAAAAATCGTGAAACCAGTTGCAAAACGACCTAGACATGCATGGGTACTTACACTAAATAGGAATTGGAAAACAATCAGGATTTAGACATGTTTTAAACATAGGTATCCATGATGAACATGATACAGTACATAGTTGAGATCAACAATTCAATTCGCCAGATAGGATGAATCAAATTTAGGGCTTTTAGGGGAAAAAGATGCCTAACATGCATCAGTTCCTATAGTGAAAATCTCGTGGCATGGGGTTGATTATACAAGGAGATCAAGTATTAAGATGAGGGTTCGGGGTCAGGTAAGTTGCAGAACATGAACAATCAAGAACGAAAGATATGCTCGATGAAAAATTATAAAACCAAAGGGGTTTTGTTCCTGATAGACGAGACATCCTACAGAAAAAGTTTCATGGTTTATGCTTGTGAGAATGCCTACCTTTGATCATTTTCCTCTTCTAGGATTAAGACTTGAAGAACTTGGGGAAGAACTTGATAGATCCTTCCTCTCCACGAATTCTCCTCCTCTTGGCCTCCCCTCCTAGTCTAGGAACCTCTTGGCACGAGCTAGGGCCGACCATGAGGGTTTAAGAGAAGTATTTAAACTTCTCCCTATTCCCTTTCCTAGTTTAAGACTAATTCCTATTAAATTCCGAATTTCCTATTTTCCTCTCCACTTTTTAAGCAAGAGATCTCCTATTTGGGTTGGGAGATAGGGGATTTCGTGGCCAATCAATTAGGGTAGATTTGGAATCCAATTCTAACTCAAACTAGCTATTTAATGTATTAAATATCTCTTTTCTATTTTAGTAATATTTTAGTTACGAATTTTGGGTATTTCTCTATTATTCCCCTTTTTTAAAATCTCTATTTTAACCCACTAATTTCTAATGGGTCCATTGATAAAGACCATTACTTATTTTCATTTGATGAGTTTTATTTAATTCTCTTTTCTTTGATTTCTAATTATTAAACTTTTATTATTATTTATTCTTATTATTATATATTTTATTTATTATTATTATTATTATTATATTATTATTATTTTTGAAAAATCCAAGTTGCTACAGTACTGCCCGTGGCGCCGTGACATCCTGCTCCACAACAGAATGGTCGGCTGCTAGAGGAGAATCCCCTGCTACCAACCAGTAGAACAGACAAAGTGAAGAGACAATATTAGAAATAGAAACAAAGAAAGTCAACGATTACCTGAAAAAGCATCGTGTTCTTACTGGCTAGAAAATTCTTCGAATGAGGGGATTGGTGGGCCCTCAATAGAACTTGATAGTGTAGGGGGTATCCGTCTCTCTCTTTGAGGCCCTCTTAGCCTTGGCTATGCTAGCCGCCATGCTAGACTTCTGCGCCAGTGGCTTCTCAATATGAGATCGTGGGATGACCTTTTCATCAACAAAATAGACCGGCCTCTTGACTTTCATTAGGAGCTCATGGTATCTCCGTCTCCGATCTCTGGTAGAGGGATCTAAAGAGCAAAGAGGCATAAACAAGCATGATAATAGAGCAAAAGACAATGGAGTTTGAAGAGAGGATGATATACCTGCCACATCCTACCATCGTCGCCGTCCGCTGACTTGTAGAGACCTCAGCCAATTCGCAGGCCCTGCGAATCACACAAGTCCTACCAAATCGCACCAATTCAAACACAAAATAAAAAGAGAGAAAATTCCAACTGCTTATCGAGAGCGACATGCGACCATCAACCGGGGACGACACCACTTAATAGAATCAAGAGATCACAAACATAATAATAGACCACTAGACCATTAGCACGACAACAAGTCAAAGACCGCCTGTGTTAATGAAACCAGTCAAAAAACGTCAGGATGCACCCACAGATGTCGCTGCGCATGTCCTCTCGCCCCACCCACAGGTGGGGGGCATTTGTGGGCAACAAAAAATATATATGTGTTGGGCCTCACCATAGTCGGCCCATCCCTCCTCAAAAGACCACTTACAAGACCCATCTAATAGGCCCAAAAGATCCATTATCCAAGGGGCCCAAGATACCCATGCTAGGAGGTGAGCTTAGGGGACTGATCACCCCTCTCTACCACCTTAAAAGTCTGCTGCAAAAAGGTGAAAAGGGGGCTGCGCACAGAGCTGGGAGAGGCCTTTTGGGAGAGAATTCTAGAAGAGAGAAAAGGGCACCAAGGAAGCTTGCGCAGGAAGCTCTCCTCCCTGGTTTTGCTGCTGTGTTTTTGGCTCCTCCCATGAAGCTTCTGCTGCAGCAAAAGAAGAGAAGAAGAGAGTAAGAGAAAAAGAGAAGGAAAGAGGGGAAAAAAGAGAGCCACATTTTCCTCTCCTTGTCTTGTCCTTGGGTTTCTAAAGAGAAGAGAGGGTGAGTGTGTGTGATGGGATGGGAGGAGAGCTTCTCCTCTCTTTTCTTTAAATTTTTGTACTTCTCATTCCCCCTCCCAAGGAATGTCCCATCTATGTACCTTCTTTCTTTTCCATCATGTGAACATCCCCTTTTGCATTTAATGTGTCCCCCTCCTTATCATGCATCTTTATGTGTGTTTTGTTTAAGGTTTATACTTTATATTAGGGTGTAAATGGAACTCGATAACCTGTTATTCCGACCCGATTCGAAAAATTATCAGTTTCGGAATTGAAAATTGATACTGATAACTTATCAGAATCGGTATCGGATATTCCGATAAGCTATCAGAATCGGAATCGGAATTGAAAAATAATCGGAATCGGAATTGGTATCGGTTATTCTGATAAATTATCCCTAAAATTAAAAGAAAAAACTATGGTAAACACATTACCTTATCGAAATTTCGGTTCCGATAATGTTATCGGAATCGGAACAGAATCAGAATTAACCATTCCGATATTATCGAAATCGGAATCAGAATCTGTGTTTCCGGTTCCGAACCCGACCCATTTGCAGCCCTACTTTATATGTATGGCATGAGAGGGTCACGGGATGGAGAGTCCCTCCTTGTGGAGAGATGGCTCTCTCCTCCCAACACCTTGCATGAGACCACACAAATCCCCATGCCTCAATAAATGAGGTTTGGGAACCGTGAGGCTCCCTCTCTCCCATTTGCTCTTTGCCCTTTTCATGATTGGAGCTTATTGGGCCTTGCGTAAATCACCTATTTGGGCCATTTTTCTCCTGTTTTGATCTTGCCATGAGTGCTCTTTTCACTGTCTAAACAGCAGCCTTCATGTGCATTTCGATTTTGGGGGATATGTCCCTTCGCTAACAAGTGGGTTGAGTAATTAATATTCATGCCTAAAGCTTAGCAACCAAGCACAACAGTCCATCAAGTCTGGTTTCAGCCTGCTTTGGGCCCATTTTTGTGGGTCTGCCCAGATTTTGAACAATTTTGGTGTGTTGCCCACAAGACAAGGGTCCTACTGCCGATTCGGATGATCTGGAGACAGCCCTGCTGAGTCTGGGGACTGGTCTGCCGATTCGAGCTAGCAGCAATATGACCATGGCCGAATCACTTGGGCAGAACCATGTTTCATGTTGTTTCAACCAAGAAAAGAGATATAAAGACAGATAAGAAATCTATTTAACTCCGGGTTAGACAATATGATGTCTATGCCCGGATACATGGACTCAAATATCATCCATTTGCCGTTCGGATTCTTTTGTGGTCGTGGCATTAACCGGTCTCCTCGTAGGCATGCCTCGGGGATCGGCGTCGTGTGTCATCGGTGTGATGTCGTTATTCGACATACACCTTGCCCTTTAGTGCCGTCTCCATCATGGTAGACGTGTACCGTGCTCCCCCCCCCCCCCCCATTGACCATGATAAGGGGAGATGTGCCGAATTTTTCCCGTGCGCATCGGATCGGCAAAATACTTTAAAAAGAAATCCTCAAGGTTTGATCGTTTAATAGCATTTTAGTAGGGCGCCGATTCAATCTGGATTTCCGATTCGGTTACATACTGTCGATTCAATTCTGCTTTGCTGATTCGCTGTCTGCATGTGTCCTGCCGAATGGACTGTACCTATACTGCCGTCTGGGTACACAAGAGCTGAGCAATGCCGACTCGTGAACAGACTCATGCTTGCATGTCTCAAATAGAACCAAAAAAAAAACGCACTGAAACTATTTCATGATAAAAGAAACAAGCGAATGAATAGACAAAGAGATCCAATAATTAATAGATAAAAGATCAAACAATGTTGAATAGATATCTTTCTTATTATCACTTCGGCCTAAATTTAAGTTGCATTTCGTGCTTTTATCAGATGTCTCCGCTTTAGGCCACAAGACCTTCTACTCTGGCGATTAATCAAGGGTCTTCTCTCCTAGAGAGATGTAATTAACGTCGTTGCGCTTAGGCAACGGCGGGATATTGGTTCAGATCCGATACCCACCTTCGTTTGACGAAGTCAAACGGTACGCAAAAGAGACCTAAAGTCCTCCGACTCTCATAGACAAAACATTTGTTGTCACGTATGTGATTGGCACGCCCGCGCTCTGTGATTATAGGGTCATCTCTCGTCACCATCGCTCGTGTAGCACTCGACGGGTCTTGATTCTGCAATATACAGCCATGAGAATATGAGAACATGATAACAAGATCCATAAAATTTTATTTATGAATTTTCCACATTTAAATATATAAAAAAATCCATTTCCACAAGTTTGAACTAGTCTCATTTGTGAACCAAATGTTGTGATGACAGCAATCCTTCATTATGTGATATATATATATATATATATATATATATATATATATCACATAATGAAGCTTCGATCTGCCACATCTTCAGGAAGCTAACCAGGTTGCAGATTCCTTGGCGGGTGTAGGTTGTTCTAGTTCTCATATGTTGAATGTTTGGTATTCCTGGGCTGATCTTCCCTATTCTGTAAGGGGTCCCTATCGTCTTGATAAGATAGGCTACCCTTCTATCAGGCCCTAGGTTTCCTCTGTAAAATTTTCTCTTATGATTAAAATTTCCTTGTCAGGTGCTGAGTGGTGGAGCGAACTACTCTCTCCTTCTCTGAAGGGGGGAGCGCTCTCCTGCTTTCCCTAACAGGTATCTATCTGATTTAAAAAATATATATACAATGATGAAGTGGAAGGCATGAAAAGGCTCTGTGTCGAAGATATGTCAAATTTGCAGCATGGTTTGATAAGGGCAGCAGCCAAGGCAGTGGACAGTGTCCGGCCGTTTTCTAGTATCCAGTCGTAGTTAGATTGTCTAAATATCAGATAACCACCCACTTTCAGAATAGACACTGTACTGATTTCTTCATCTTTGTTTCAATTTGAGCGATATTTTCTTTGTCTTTGTCCCAGCTTGAGCTATCCCGATACTCAGTATCACCTTTTAAGTTCCAGATGCATGCATAGCACTGATCTGATGTTGCACGAGCTCACATATTATCTGCTCTACGTCACCTCCTATACAGACGGGCATGCATGGCATGCGCCAACGACACGCAACAAGGAAAGGTAAACAACTGTGCTGTGAAGATGACTTGCATGTCAATATCATAATATGGTACAAAAACATCATAATAGGCAGTCCTATCGAAACCGTATAGGTTCCCGGGACTGGCACCCTATTCGGCGGTGCTCTTCACCTGGCCAGTGAAGAAGACGGACCATGAATCTACAAGGTCCTCCCCATCCTAATTTACGTCGAGAGAAGGCAACTCCAGATTCTCTAGATGAACTAAACATGACAAAGGAGGATGGTCGAGCGGCTCTGTGTCTCTCTCTCTCCTTCACCGTCTTCCCCTATTGTCACGAGCTGAAGGAATCCTTAAACCTCTTTTACGTCGGTATTTTCTGGAAAAGTTTCACTTGGCATCCTACATGCATATATGGGCGGAGAAATACTTGTTGTGTATGTATAGTTGGCCAGTATATAAGTGGCGGTGCATCCTGCTCCTCCGTATACATTGTCTACTCACAATATATATTACCGGTGCTAATGCACGGTCTCCTGGTGCACCCTTTTTTTTCAGATATCTTTAATAAAGAATTATATCCAACCTACGTGCTCGATAACCCAATCGTCCATATCTGAGAGTTCGATAGGATCTCAAAAATAAAAGTGTAGTTTTCAATGGCCATGAAAGTAATAAGCCCAATAACTGACGAATGCAGATCTTCATTTATCTGTTAGTCATTTGATTGATGACTAGATTGCATATATATGTACCTCATGATATGACATATGAGTCAATAAACAATAAAAAATAGGTGCACCATCAAACCGCCCGCTAGCTCTGACCTCCGCAACGTACCAAGTAAGATCTCATTACTCAAAAGGTGATCATATTATTCTGCGTTTAGAAACGTAGAAATAAATGAAAGGAGATCCCTTCCCAGGGGATGGCAGATCGATGCCGATACATTGGAGAAGAAGAGATAGGTGGGTTGAGGGGAGAAAGTCATGACTCATGAGCCTTTAGGCTTTTAAAATATGAAGTGGGAAAAGGAAAAATAGATGAGAGATATATGTGGGTGAGTGGGATGGAAGCTGACATTACACAACACATGATGGGCGTGAATTCTGTAGATATTTCAGGGAGATCTAGAGAGAGATTGGGGAACCCTGTACATTAACATTAATACTCATCTAGTTAGAATGCAAAGAAGTGATGATGCAGAGGGCAATCTTCTTGTTTCTTCGATGGTTCTGAAACCGGTTGGATACGGGCATCATTCTTAAAAACTCTCAAAATCGACTCAGGGGTCAATTGGTTTGACATAAAACAGAGCAAGATAGCATCAAATATCATATTTTATACCTCGCATCATGTCCTTTTGTGTTAGTTGGGCCGGCCCAGTCTAGAGATGTTCGGGGCTCGGCCCATCCCGAAAACATTCATGGATCAGGTTCGGGCAACGTGAGGCCCAGACCCATCTGAGGAGAAATTTTTTAATATCTAAATTTTAGTATTTGCTGCCAACAAATTTTGCATTTGAAATGTGCATTATATTTATTTGTTCCATGGTAATAACTAGGAAGGAACATAATCTCGCACAAACCAAGAAGACGAAGATATAGATTTAGGTGAGAAAAAAATTTCTTGATAGGCATGTAGGTTTGGATGTGCTAATACATACATATATATATATATATATAGATATAGAGAGAGAGAGAGAGAGAGAGAGAGAGAGAGAGAGAGAGAGAGAGAAATATTTTTCATACAATCTGAGCATGGGCGAGCCAAATCTAGTCACTTAAATTAAGAAATATAGAAGATTGACGCACAACTGCCTACAGTGTCAGGGTGCGCTCCACTGAAAAGGTTAAGGTTAAGAAGATGACGACAATATTCGCCCCATGACTATCTTATACATCATTTGTGGCTTCTCCACTTGCCTGATCTCAGTAGATTCGGATGTCAACTATGACTTCATTAGCCCACTAACTTAAGGACCAGTACTTGATCCATTGTCACCATTGTAACATGCCTAAGTTTTAATTGATGCCTTTTGTTTGTTTTTTCCCCAAAAAAAGTCTCCTAATGAAGTCATGTCTGATGAGCGTGTGCTCATTAATATGAAGATCAAAAAAGATCAAAAAAATAAAGACAGTATAGTTTTAGGTCTTAGCGTCAAAACGATTATATTGTATTTTCAAAATATGAATATAGTGCACCATTAAGCCGCACACTAGCTATAGCAATGTTTTGAGCGAAAGTATTGTTGCCCTTGATACTTATCTGCCCCTTGTCCGCCTAGGCACAACAGGACGGACCCATCCCTTCGTGCCCGGGGTGAGCAGATGGGGTAGGACCGCCGGTGATCAGTGGAGTTCACATTTGATGGACCAAGTAAAACTCTTCTAGGCCGAAGATATAAGCTCCACAAAGACTAGATTCTCCCATTCAAAGAGGTCTCAACATCACTCCATGCCCATCAAAAGATGGTCTTCCTAGTGGGACAAAGATACCAAGACAAGCTAATTACTACGCTGCTCGATCTTACACTTGCTAATTAAGCTCAAGCTTGAACTTTAGAGATTTACAATTTTGAACTTACCAAGTTAACTTCATAAGTTGTTCAATTATCTAGAACAGCTCATCTTCGAACAATCTCGAGCTCAAGCACAATCCCAGTAGTTATAGCGAAAACGAGCTATTCTAACTGAGGCTGAACTCACAACACTACGAGCCATCTAACCTTATACAAGTACAATATTTTCTAATTTAATTCTTAAAAAGATCTGAACAGAGTAACTCACCCTTCTAGCTAGCGGGGGGAGCGTAATGGGATGACATGAAATCACTATTTCCAAAAAAATACTTGTGTATATATATATATGTATTTTCTACCATAGAAAAGCACTGCAGAAGGCTTCAAATCTTATATTGTATTTAGTAGTATTACGTGTATTCTTTTTGTCCAAATAAGTTTTTATGGCAAAGATCATTCTACTACAAATTTTTAATAGAGTTATCTACTTAGTTGAGCCTGATCGGTCCACTTTTTCCTTTCGGTATCATGTGATTATGTGAAGATGATGATCTCACTGACAACAAAGAGACCAAAGCACACGCTGTGCTGACCAAGTGCCATGCCACCATAACGGTGTTGCCAAGCAAGTACTCCTTAAGGCCAATTCCACAGCCGCCATCTTGATGTGAAGGATCTTTTTAGTAGTGAACTCAGGTGTCATTTTATTTATATATGAGAATTATTTATTGTACTTACACCATCTTACACTATTGGATGGCACGATCCACCATTAATATATTGATTAATAAAAAGTTATGAGAAGTCTACTTATTGCACTTTAAAATGCAGTAAGTATTTTTCTTCATACATTACCCTTCACTGTGCGGAATGGACTTTTTTGGAGGGCTTTTAAAAGAATCTTATGCTTTGTTTAACCTAAAATACAGTGAATTTTCCAAACCGCCACTGCATGCTTTCCAAATTATGTCATTCGCTCAATTCTAGGCCAATGGAATCACAAACTTTTTGATAGAGGAAGTGGCAAAACAACTTACTTATGAGATGTAAGTGGAAACAAGAAAAGAGAAAAAAGTTTACCGCACTTGCCTAGGTACATTTGCTACACTTGATCAATGACATAATAGTTTGTATCGTGCCAAGTTGGATGCTATGTAGATTGGCAAGCAACAATATGCAACAGCGGGCGATAGCCGCCGACAAGCGACGACAGTGGTGACCGTCAACTGCCAATCTACATAGCGGCCAATGACAATGGCGATGACCGACAACTGTGGCAACGGCAGTGACTAGCAATGACTAGCAATGGCAGTGGCGACCGACTTTTATGATAATTTGAACTCACAAATACTACCCTTATACTCAGAAAAATACAAATCTTAGACTTTAAAATATTATTTTTAGGATTTAAAAATATTGATCGGACCTTTTGTAAGGCCCTTGATTTTTCATCTTTGGGTGATTTCTTATGTATGTATAAATGTATGTCATCGATGTATAAACTTTATTGTGCATAGTACTTACTTGTTTACATTGCGTGAATAAGTATTATTTTAATATGTGCATTGTAGATTATATATATATATATATATGTGTGTGTGTGTGTGTGTGTGTGTGTGTGTGTGTGGTGTACATAGAATTTCTGCAGTTTTAAGCTCTGTTCTGGCGGCTAGTTGGCGTCAACATCAGTTGACATTGACCATAAATCAACGGCCACATTGATGGACGCCTACTCAGAATTGGCGGCTATTGATGTTGACGTTTACCTCCTAGATCTGTTGTGATTTCAGATCCGGAAACGCCTCCGAAAATGTTGCCCTTGGTTTAGGAAACCTTCCCCCAACGGTAACCCAACCTTACCCAATTTCATCTCCGACCCTAGCTCTATAAAACACCCCATCTCCGGCCAGATCTAACCCTTTTGGCTCTTGAGTCAAAACCCTAGTTCTTGGTGCGAAAAAACCCCATCTTTGAGTTCTGAAATCCGGCGACTGGAGGCTTCATCCGGCGTTCTACAATGACTGGAGAGGACTCTGAACAACCGAGAACAACTTCCCCACACTGGTGTGCAGAGGAGATCAACACAGAATCCGGATCGAGAGAGTTTTAAGGACTCTTTGGCTCGGGCCGAGGAGGGCTTCTCTGGCTTAATCCGTCGATTGGAGATTTTATCCAAGGCAAGTAACCCTTTCACATCACTCTTACATACGTCTAGTAGGTCCTAGGTATTTTCTGGAATTTTATTCGTATCCTGGAACCCCAATTTCACCAAGATTTTACGTTCAGTCTGTGTTTTGCACAGACAGGAACTTAACGGCAGGATCCCTTACCGTTAAGATCTTGAGTTGGCGGTGACCTTTGTTGCCGTTAACCTGATAGACGGCCACATGCATGCCGTCAAGTTCGCCAAACTGCAATAGTGTGCATGTCTGACCTATATGACCTATTTTTCAGATTTCTGCGTATGAGGATATAATGTAAAAGTGATATGCTATATAATACCATTATTGGATCATTCTGTGCAAATTTTATGAATTTCTGTGGAATACCCTATTTATCTAAAATTTCTGAATTGCATGTTAAACAGTTTTTAATCTCGTAAAATGTCGTTTGTGAAATCTGTGTGGAATCCAAGTGTCATAAAATTTCTGTGTAGTGTTTAGGGGTTTCAGTTCATGTTGTAGAAATTTGGAAAATTTCTGACATCTGTGTAAATTATTACATTTTACGAATGGTAAAACGTAAAACAGTAAGCATGTTTTATTAGTATAGAGATTCATATAAATACTGTGGAAACAGTTAAATTCCTAGAAATTGACATATGTTTAGGACTGTCAGTATCCATGTGTAGAATGAGTTGTGGGTCTGAACAATGAAAATCCATGCTAGTTTGACTATGTTTACTTTGTATAATACCACTGTTAGAATTTTCATAAATTGTGTATAATTCAGAAAATTGCGAAATTTGGTATGCATGATGATTAACCTGTGATAGATTTTTGGTTAAAATTTTGTACTGAAATGATGACAGTAGCTATATATGTCGATTTTGTGTGAAATATTGATAAATAAATGCACGTTAATATGATTAGTATTAAAATCTGCTAATTTCAACATGATTAGACTTGTTTGAATCTGTTAATACTGAGAACAGTAGTACCATGCTAGTTAATACTGAAGTATGTAAATGTGTGAGCATGAATTGGATGTGTTAAAATTGTGCATTAAGCGTGTGTTAAAATTTAGACAAATGTGTAAATGTGCCAATGGGTGACACTGCTACCTTAGAGGGCTGTGGAACTGCACTGTGGTAAAGTCCCCACGGGAAAGTTCATAGTGTGTGATATCCCATGGGCATTGGGATTAAATCCTGGAGGCGGACAAGTACCGCTGGTTAGGGTGGAGAGTGCTTCTCCTGGTTCTGCGCAGTAACTAAGATTTATCACTGTAATGTCTAGGTGATAGATATGTGTGTGATGTGACAAGTGTGTGTCCTTCTAGAGGTGGTTTGAACTATGTGTCATGGCATATAATTAAGAATATGTGAGCATGTGTGTGAGAGTGAACATGTGAACTAGATAAGTAAAATTGTGTAAATGATTAGGTGAGAATATGAATCAATGGTATAACATGTAAAATGATAATTCCTTATATGAATGTGATATATCCATGTCAAAACAGAAATCTATTCATGTGTGTAGATTTGTTAACCATGTGAAAATGATCATAGAATCCATGCTAGGAATGTTTTTGTAATATGTGTAAACTCCATGTTTAAAATGGTTATTATCTTAGCATGTGAATGTAGCTAAATAAGATTTAGTTTAGCAAATTGTAAAGTGTGTAGAAAGTATGTGATAGGTTTTAAATCATTGTAAAAAAAAAAAAATTTGTTATGAGTCCTTTATCATGTGTGGCTTGTGTAGAAATCATGTTTAGGTTTTTGAAACATTACCAAATCCATGCTTTATAAGATAATGGTGTAGCATGAGAACGTGAAAAGTCATGTGATGTATGTATGTTTAGTGTGGTTGGAGTTACTTGTTGAGTTCTTTTGGACTCATTCTTGCTTCGGCGTACAGGTGCAGACATTCCTACTTCTTCCGAGGAGATCGTTAGAAGCGACTCGGAGCGGGAGTAGGAGACTTTTGTCTTGGATTCAGCATTGCATTTTCTTCTTTCATAGTATGTAATAAAAGACTCTGCATAGTCTTATGTGGACAATGTAATAATTGAAATTCTCAGTTATGAAGTATTTTACTTTTCCTTTGCTATATAGATTGTGTATAAATGATGATGATGGAATAAGAGTTACTTTCCAGTTATTTCATTTCCATTGTCATGTGTCATATATTTGTGTATGTTTCAGCCTAATTGTACAATTGTTGGGTCAATGTCCCACTGTAGTGGCGTTCATTATACCGATGTGGGTTGGTGTAACCGTACTGGCATAAGGAGAGTCGTTACACCTTTAATAGTAATTTGAACTTGTAACATCCATTCCTTCTTTGGTCAGCCACCTTCTGCTGAAGGTAGCGACATATCGGGTCGTCGTCTTCTAAGGGCGACGGGATGTCTGTCGCGTTTTTCGCGTTTTGGTTTTGAACGCGACGGGCATGTCGTCGCGCTCCCCTTTTAATTGCAGCATGTATTTTTGTCGTCTTGTTTTCGAGACAATTGGGACACGTGTCGAGGCGCTATCAGAGGAAGGCTAAAATGTTGCGGAAAATAGCTATGATAAAATCTAGAAGCGGGGTTGAATAGATTTCAACTGAATTTAAGATTTACTCGATTAGAAACTAAGAGAAACCAATGAGAAGCTTAGATCTCAAACTTAAGCACAATTCTAAGCAAACTAGACAGATTAAGTGATGTGAGAACAGCGAGCCTGCCAGTCATCTAATGCAAAGACAATCAAACTACAATGGCACAAAGATTTAGGGTGGTTCGGATTACACAATTGTGTATCATACATCCACCATCCACACACACACACAAAGTGACTTATATCGCCAGTCAGATAGGTCACACTAAAACACACACACTCTGAGATAACAAAGATCTCAGATCTAAACACACATGTGAAATTGAGCACAAGGGTTGCTCCAATTTCACAAAACACACAATAGGAAATGAGTTTTAAGTAAGGAACCAGACAGAACAATTGAATTGAGGATTGAAGAAGTCTGGTTCGATTTCCCCATGTTCTACTTCCAGATGAGAGTTCAGGCTTCCAGCTTCAGCTCCAGGATGTAGACTCTGGAATCTGGGAATTCCACTTGAGATTGATCAGCCAAGGTACTTGGATCCCCCAATTCTTCAGATCTAGGCGCAATTCTCCAGGATGAAGCCTCTCTCTGATTTCGCCTTCTTCTTCTGGGAGTTGATGAAACTGAGGTGTGTATCCCTTCAAAGATGAGTGGATGATGGGCATTTATAGTCTCATGTACCCAAAAAATGCCTTGGAATTTGGGGGCACAAAAATTCCCGCTCAAAAGTCTTCATCCATAATCATCCACGTGTCCTTAATTTCAGATCTAGAAAAATAGTTGAAGTGTGTCGACACAATATGAGTTATGTGTCGACACATGTTCCTGGCTTTGTGTCCTGGCAGCTTTGTCTGATGAGTTGTGTCAACACACTTTTCACTTGTGTCGACACACTTGGCCATAGACTGCAAAACAAGCTTCTGGGAGGGAAAGGATGTGTCGACACACAATCATCTTGTGTCGACACCACTGGCACTTAAGTTCTGACTGCTTCCTAGATACATAAGATGTGTCAACACACAACCAACTTGTGTCGACACCACTGGCTCCTTCATACTTCACTGTTTACTGGATGCATGGGATGTGTCGACACCACTGAACTTGTGTCGACACCACTGGCACTTTTAGTTCTGGAAGGCTTCTGTGAGAGGATGATGTGTCGACACATGATGAACCTGTGTCGACACAACTGACTTGCTTTCATGATTATTTGCTCTGGGATTGAATCATGTGTCGACACACTATCAGAATTGTGTCGACACCACTGTCATCAAATCAACATTTTTTATGAGGTACACATGGAAAATAGTGTTAGATATGATTGAAGCATGATTTCCACATTTGTATGGATCATAGTTAAACATCATCAAAACAAGAGATCCAACAATCTCCCCCTTTTTTATGATGGCAACTATGATTCACTTATCATTTTAGTCTACTTAATCAATATGTTTTAAAAACAATTATGTACATCATTCCATTGCATACAAAGAGGACAATCACATCACAATTTCACATCATTTGTCACAGAAACACAACATTCATTGAAGGTTGGATTGAATTCACATGATGTTCACATCAAAATAAACATAATCATTCAATGTTCAAATCCCAAAATAAGCAAACATAACATTCAATGTTTAAACCATCAAACAGAACTAAACAGAACTAAAGTAGCACCCATTACCCATTACACCCTTCTCCCCCTTTGGCATCATCAAAAGAAAAAGAGCATCATGGAGATGAAGGAGGAGGAGGAGGCATCTTGTCCTCAATGGTCTTCATTTGTGCTTCCAAAGCACCCAAATTATTCCTCAGCTGGAATTGCACAGAAGTCAGTCTGGTATATAGTGTTTCTTCCATTTTCTGGAGATTTTCTGAGATATGTGCTTGCAGTTGAGTAAAGCCTTGAGACATGGGAGGAGCAGCAGTTGATGTGTCACGCCCAGTGTGACGGCCCTCATTATACCGGTACGGTTATACCAACCCACGTCGGTATAGCGAGAGTCCTCATAGTGGGACATTTACCCAAACGATACATACAGCTGAGATACACGCGAATATACAACAGAGTAGCGGAAGTAAAAGACAACTGTCTCCATTCATTCATCATCCACATTTAACATACATGAAGTTTGCAATTAACAATAAGGAACTAAAAGTTCACATAATTTAAATTACTGAAATAGAAATACATAATGTCCACACTTATACATTCTTTTCATGATACTCTAATACAACGTTCAAAATTACATACTATGAAAATGCACAAGTCACAAAGAAACTCCAAAGTCTAATCTCCGCGCTCGGAGTCCGTCTCCACTGTCTCCTCCAACGGTGCCACGTCACCAACTACACCTATACGCCAAGCAAGGAGTGAGTCTAAAGACTCAGCAAGCAACACTACTCATAACATACACGTATAAGTCATAGAGGTTTCTACATGCACATTCAAAATTTACAACACATGGCATGCTATTTATTTGAAGGTTTCATCCTATCATGAAAGTTTTACAATTTGATATATGGATCATGCTTCCAGATTTCTAAGAATAAAACTTTACCTATCACATGCTCTCTATTTAATTTACTCATGAAATTTTGTCTTTAAAGGACCAAGACATGAGAGCTACCAACATGAACATTGTGCATATATGAAAGGAAACACAACTAGCATGAGTTTTACATGTTCTTAAGCATATACATAGACATTCTCACATGCTTTAAGTTGCTGGTTGCACATGGTTTAATGGCTGTAAACCTACACATGAGAGCTACAACATCGCTTAAAACAAATCATGTGAACAACCAATCATGCCACTTGCATACGTGCTCATCAATTATCCCTAACATGGATTCTAGACATTTTTGCACATATAAACATGATGATAACGACATGAATTCACTGATTTCACATAGTTTTAGATTTGTCTCACATGGATTTCAACAACATATTTTCACATTTAGAATTTCACATTTTCTTTACACAAGTTTTCTCTTTCACATGGTTACACTTTGCACATACACATTCACATTGTTCACATACACATGAACACATACACATTACACATTTCACATTACACATTTTAGGTGCCGTGACACATAGTCCAAACCACCAAAGAAGGACATATACACATCACATTACACATAGACGCCATCTAGGCATTCCAATGGCGACTCTTGGACTGCGCAAACCGGGAGAACAAGTCTCCACCCTAACTAGTGGTACTTGTCCACCTCCAGGATTTCCCCCTAATGCCCTTAGGGTCACTTACACACTGAACTTTCTCAGGGGGACTTTTCCCTGATACAGTTCCACTGCCCTCTGTGGAAGCAATGTCACACTTGGCACAATTTACACATTTACCGATTTTTACACATGGTTTACACATATCACTTTTCATCTCATTCACTTTCTCACTCACATGCACATCTCTATTTTTCCTAACATGGCACTACAGATTTCAGGAGCTTAACACACAGTAATTTCACCATTCAAGTTAGGTTTAAGCAATATCTAATCACATTACGATAATATTCATAGATTTCTATATTTCACATGGAAAATACATAACTCCTTATATACTGGTCTAAATGACCTGAAATTTTAACCACATGCTATTTTCGGGTTCTAGATCATACACTCAGTTTTTCAGATTTTTCTGAGCTAAATGGGATTTACAGTAAATAAAACACTTATTTAACATGCTATTCACAATTTAAGTTAACATGGGGTTTAACACATCATGAAATTTTGCCACTTACTGTTTAAACAGAGGTTACTGTCACATACATGATCTGAGAATACAGAATTTACTCTAAATCATACAATTGTAGATCGATCATCACAAATCATTCTTGCATGTCTTTCTATTTACCGAACCGAATTTATTTGCAACTCATGCAAGCATGGACAAATTATCAAAATTGAGAATACATATACTGATCTACTAATCTTCATGCTCTGACAAAACTAAGGCATTCAGACTAATCCTAATCATGAAACATGGATTGGCAAGATTTTCAACAATTCATGCTTACACATTCACGGTATAAAATTTCCTACATTCACCATCACACATCACACTCATCCACACACCACAATTGACAATATACATAGTGTATAGGGTTACCATATATCCTCATCACGAAAACCATACCGAAAATAGTGTATAGGAAGGGTAGAACATGTCATTGTTCTGTCCAGAGGAACTTGGCGGCGGTCTCTGGCCGCTGACTCAGGGTCAGCGGCATGGCCGATGGACGCCAAGCATGATTTAAGCGTCCATTGACCTTGCCGTCAATGCAGGTCTGTGCAGAAACACAGACCCGAGCTCTCAAATTTGGGTGAATGGGAGGGTCTAGGACTCGAGGGAAAACTCATAAAAATAGTAGAAACAACCTAGACACATACGGGGACATTATGGTTAGGTCACTTGCCTTTTAAAAATTTCTCCAAGGGATCTAGGGTGTTGGTGAAGCCCTCCTTGGGCAGTCCCAAGAAAGTGCAGAACTCCCTCCTAGATCTTCTTCCTCTGGGCTTCTGGATGATCTCCACAGCAAGGGGATGTCGGGGAAGCCTCCTCCTTTGCTCCAACTAGCCTCTTGTCGTGGAAGATGGCCGGATCTAGCTCCAGGAAGTCAGATTCTTGGGTGCAAAGATGGGGTTTTTCTCAGTTTCTTCTAGGGTTTTTCTTCTCTCTTTTCTCCTCTTGCAAAAGTGAAGAGAGGGGGTGGGGAAGGCAGCTCCGGGTTCAGACTTAAGGAGAGGCCTCTCTCCCACTCTTAGGGTGACTTGACAGCCCTCAGAGCCGTTGGGGACAGCCCCCCAATGGCTGGCTTTCTTGTTTCAGAAGTTTGCAGCTCTGCTGCGCATGCAGGCCAGAGAGATTGGCGTCCATGTCGCTGGACGCCAGTATTAGTGTTGGCATCCATGTCTGGACGCTGACACCACCTCAACGGCTAGGGGTTGACGCCAAGGTGGCCTTCGGCCAGAACTCTAAAATATGCAGAAATCCATGCATACCATGCATTTATACATGCAATATGTATAAGGTAGTGTATCCATACTATCACCATTCAATTCATGCATTATTTACATCTAATATAAGCACATGCACACAAACTTGTACTAATTAATACGTACGTAATTATGTACATACATACACAAGCACAAATATACACACACAAATACAAATAATGCGACGAAAATTCGAGGGCCTTACACCCAGACATGGAATATCGGAATGTGAGGCAGTTGCAAGTAAACAGATACAGAGCGTATAATAGACTATTGGACAGATAGCAAGCCCAGAGGGGCAGTGAATGGATTGCTAAAAATTCTTCTTGTAATAATACCTGTAAATAAACAAACTTGACAGACAACACTAAGATCGAAAGTTAGAGTTAGTGTTAATTAAAACAAAGAGAACAATCACACAAACAACAGGAAATTTTATCCTAGTTCGGATCTCCTATCCCAAGGAGTCCTACGTCCAGTTCCCAAGCAACCACTTGAGATTCCACCAATCAAGGGTACAGTCCCCCTTAAGGACACTTACACATCCAACAACAGCTGGCCTTCTCTTCTTTGCCAGAAGAGGAATTACACCACATGATGCAACAGGTCTTCTCTTCACACCCGAAGAGGAATGCTCACAGAAAATGAGTTTAATGAGAAAGGCCCTAAGACCAAGCTTATAGACAATGCTTGATCTGAGGCGAAGACTGAGAGACACAAGATTATCTCAAGATGAACTTTCTCTCAGATCTACGCAAGCTCTCAAAAGCAATGCAATATTCTCACAGAGAGCTAAGAGCTATGGAAGATTGGAATGGACGAGCTGGCTCTAGTTGTTCTTCAGGTGACTAATATTTTCTTTTCGAGGAAAATAAGTATTCGAACTGTCCTTCATGGAGTCACCAGTTTTCTATTTATCATCTTTGAAATAATTTGACCATTGTTGTATCCGTTGAAATATCCGTTGTCTCACATCTTCATGCACATTGGGATGACTGGTCCGAAGCAAAGAGCAAGTGACCTTGCAGCCATTAATGCTCGGATAGACACATACACTCAGGAGGAAGAATTGTCTGAATCTTCTATCCTCTTGTCAGGTTGACAGGTCTATCTTTGAGACGTGCGTTTCAACCAAAGTCCTGCACATAATAAATGCTGACACATAGACAACTTATATTTGTCTAAACTGTCAGTCAACATTAGTAGTCGTGTTGTATGAAGATATACCAAAAAGGAAATGTTATTCTGTCATCATATAGGCAAAACTTTATGTGACACAAGTGAGGTAAACAAGGAAATATTGTACTATCACAATAAATGTTCAAGACTACAGGATACAGTGTGATATGCGGAAAAACTTGAACTCCACAGAGATTTGAAAAATATATTTGAATATCATGAAGGATAAATATTTTCAAGATTATCTAAGAAGATAATGATAGCATTTGTCAACTTATTTAAACCATAGTCATTGCGAAGAGAGTTGATATATTCATGAAATCGATGTCATAAACATAATCCATGTATAAATGAAATCTATGTTGAAATCGAGTCGATGCGACCATAATCCATATATAACTATAGTGAAATCGTTGTTCTCTACAAAATTGTTGTATGACTGAAATCGATGTACAGACGAAATCGTTGTTTAATTGAAATCGATATACAAGTGAGATCGTTATTTCAATGAAATCGTTGTTTTAATGATGGAATCATTGTTTAAGAGAAATCGATATTGAAATTGTTGTTTCAATGATGAAATCGTTGTTTAAGTGAAATTGGTATTGAAATCGTTGTTTCAATGATCAAATCATTGTTCAAGTGAAATCGATAATGAAATCGTTGTTTCAATGATGAAATCATTGTTTTAAGTGAAATCGATCATGAAATCGTTGTTTCAATGATGAAATCGTTGTTTAAGTGAAATCGATCATGAAATCGTTATTTCAATGATGAAATCGTTGTTTAAGTGACTTATGAAATCGTTATGGCGATCAAATCATTGTTTCTATGAAGTCGATGTTTAAGTGACTTATGAAATCATTATGCTATCAAGGAAGTCGATGTGTACTTAGTCAAAACATATGCATTGAACTTCAGATAGCAGTGTGTGTGGACAACTTACAGATTTTGCTTGAGTTATTTCTTGTGGATAAACTTCAGAGAATGTTGTTAGAAAATATTTTTAAGGTTTTGTTAATCACCAAAAATAAATAATAAATTTTATATGGAGATAGACTGATCATCAATCTCCCCCTTTTTGGTGATGACAAAACATAGAGAATTGCATACATAGAGAGAACTGAAATAGATTTTATTTACGAAAAAAAATTATTTCAAAAGTATGTATTTCAGAATATTTTCTTCCCATTTTTGTCATTAAGCAAAAAGAAACACAAGGAGCCAAAGAAAGAAGAGAAGGGATTAAGATAAATGGGAGCCAAAATAGTAGATTCCATTACTTAATGGGGGTCAGAAATATAGAAGGCAGGAGACAAAAGTGAGGCATGGCGAGTAATGATTGGCCAAGCCTGGATTTCCTGCTCCTCAAAGTAATTCATAAAGGCACCCCAACTGATGTTGTACGAAGGCCCCATATCTAGAAGAAGTCTCTTGATGTGTAGTTGCCTCTGAGCTTCAATGAAGTTGGCATACTCATCTTTACCAAGAGATGATCGGTATAAGCTAGTAGACCCAAAACTAGCATGCTGAAGAAATTTATCAAGGGATAGAGGGTAGTAGATCTTGAGCTGTAACAGTTCCCTCTTCAAGGGTACATAGATTTTGTACCTCTCAACCCAAATAGCAAGAGGGTCCTGAACTAATTTTATGGAATTAAGATCCAAGAATTGTTCTGCAGATAGAGTGGGTTGGTTGGATCTGGTCAGGGAGACATTCAGATTTTCCAATTGCTTGGCAGCTTGGGGCTAGTTCTTCTCCCAAACAGAGGGGAAGTGTCTTTCAACCTCAGACAAAAGAGGAGCTAAGACATCTGACTTGATGAAACCCCTGTGATATTCTCTGAACAAAAATATGTGGAATGCAAGAGGAGCTCCCTACTGAACAGTAATTCTGCCCTTGACTCTAGCAAATCTTTCAAAGATACGAGGACCCACAACAGACTCCATGACCAAGGAATGTAGCTTAGGGAGATAAACAATGTCTGGCATCTTCAGAGTAGCAAAATTCACTTGAAGAGAAGTATTGACCGGATTTTTAGTTCTGAGCTGAGCAATGGCTGCCCTGAATTGGCCAAGCTGAACCTCTGGAAGTTTGTTGACAAAATGATAATCATTGAACATTTGGAAGTGCTGGATTAACTTGATTTCCCTCTGGATGAAGGGACCCCAAGTATTTCTGTGGTGGAGGACAAACCACTCAGTCAATGTGAGAGGGTGGTCTGTGGGTGGGAACCTATCAGATCTGGCAAGCACAAACTTTCTATAGAGAGCTTTATTACCCCGAGCCCACTGGTCTTCAGTCTTAGACTCAACTGAGGAGAAGATTTTGGACTGATCATGTTTGGATAAGAAAGAGAGAGGAAGAATAACATTGAGATGTTTTGTGAGATTGAGGTGAGGGAGGCTAAAAAGTGTAGCAAAGGTGCATTTTTGTAAGAATTTATAGTAGAGAAGTTTCCTCCTATTTACAACAGAACGAGAGAACCAAAGAGGAGGGAATCGAGATTCAGAGGAGAGAGCAAGTTCCTTAGAAACTTTTCTCGTTTTAGAGGCAGGACTGGGAGATTTTGTCTTGTGAACATGAGATGAATCAGAAGGGACTGAGTGAAGAATTGCTTCTTCAAACTCATCTTTAATGTCCTGAATGACATGGCCTTGAACACTAGCACTCTCCGGAATAATAGTGATGAAGGATGGTGGAGTGGGTGGATGAAGAGAGGTGAAAGAAGTAGGAGGAGGTGGTGCAGATGGTCCAGCAGATGAGGGACCAACAGAGGATGATGCTGGAGTTTCCGCAAAGGTTGGAGGAGGAATGGCAGTAGACGAAATAGGTGAAGAGGAGGTAGCAGGAAAAGGTGTAGGAGAAGAGATATGTTTTGAAAGAGGTTTCTTGGTGGGTTCAGGTGTAGGTGGAGCAGTGAAGGATGTAGGTTGAGAAGAAGGGGCTGGAGTCTGAAGATTAGAAGGAGCAGAAGGCTCTGGGGGCACAGTAGCAACTTCTATAGATGCTTGAGACCCGGTTGGCTCTGCCACTAACTCCACTGGCCCTGATGGCCCTAACTCTTCAACTGATAGCCCTGGTGGCCTAAACTCTACAACTGATGGCCCTGGTGGCCTGACTTCCTCTTCAGAAGACCATGGTGGCTTGACTACCTCTTCAGAAGGCCCTGGTGGCCCTGATTCTTCAACAATTAACCCTGATGGCTCAACTACCTTTATAGGTTCAGAAGGCCTGGATTCCTCAACAGATGGCCCTTGTGGCCCAGCAACTGGTTCTTCTGGTACAGAAGCCCCTGTGCTAACTACTGGTACAGGTTGAGTGGGAGCAGGAGGGGCAGGAACAGATAATTGCACCCCTCACAAAATCTGAAAGATCTGACACTAGCTGCTTCAAGCTACCCAACTCACTTCTCATCTCGTGGAGCTCAGTTTTAACTGCTCCAATCTCCTTGGCTTCAGTGCTCTGACTAAGAAAAATGGATGTTACTTGGGATTTCAAAGAGCACAAAATCTCCCCATGTGCATTCAGTCTATCAATGACTAGCTTCATGTGCACAAGAATCTTCTTCTTCTTGGATCTATGGTGTGCCTTCCTAGTGACCAAGGGGACTTCAGGAGCAATTCCTTTACCTCTATCTCCTGAGCCGACAGCTGGCTTCACATCATCATCATAGGTGCTCTCAACAACACCTTCTTGGAACTGGTCTGTAGGGGCACTGATAGTGTGCTCCCCCTGAATCTCTGGCTCCCCATGAGCTGGAGCATCTTCCATTTGAATGTCTTCAGTGTGGTCTGGTGCCACAACTTTCAGAATGACTTCTGCCAAACTACCTTCCATACTAACATCTGCAGTAGGAACACTAGGGATGTCTTCCATGAGAGTATCTTCCTGCTCCCCTTCAGTGTGAGCAACAGTCTCTAAAGCAGCAGATTCTACAATAGCAGGTGCAGGAACTATAGAGGGGATCACAGCTTCAGATGATTGCCCAACGGGCTCAATGTGCTCAGGTGATATTTCCTCAATCCTCCTTACAGATGCAGGAGGTTCTTCAATTCTGACATCTGCCTCTGCCTCTAGGACTAGTGGTATTTCAGAAACTTCACCAATGATGGCCTCTCCTTCTGCCACCAAAGTCTTTGTCCAAACATTTCCCACAAGAGAAAAACCACTCTTCTTCAAGTTTCTGGACCAAATAGGCTGACCCATCTTCTCCATCACTTCTCCCTTCAGATCAATTTTATAGTGATTGAAAATTCTTGTAAGCAACTGGGCATATGGTAGGGATACTGCCAACTTATTCTTCTTATCCCAAATTATTTCTGCAGTAGACTTCATCCTCTCTATTATAACCTGAGCCATGTTGATATCTTGATTTTGGATGGCCCAGAACATCATATCAGCATCTCCCTTTGGGCAAGTTGAGAAGGTAGCACTCCTCGGCACCCAAATATGACAGACTATGAAATGCAATATTCTGTTAAAAGCATTGAACTGGTTGATGTTGATTTTCCCATCCTTCAGTTTGTACTCTGTTCCAATGATCCCTAGCCCCTTGGCATGAATGTCCACTGAGTCCACCAAATTGTGTCCAACTGTAGAAACTCCAAATAATCTTTCCAAAAGATCATGAGTGATGTGAATGGCTGTACCTTTGACTGTGGAAGAGAGAAACCCATCTTCCTCTATTTTCAGGCAAGTGTAGAAAGCTTTCTCTAGGTCTGGATAACTTAGTATAGAGATAGTACACATCTTTGTCCACTTCATCCTCTGAATAGCTTCGACTATACTATGCATACCATGCTTCTCTAGGTCTTCTAGATCCACTGCCTTGTTTCCACATAGCTTGATCCTTATAGCAGCAAATCGTTCATGTTGCTTCGCCGTGAGGAAGGCAACGCTGTAACCACCCACGCTGCCAGAACTCCCAGAAGCGGCCATGGAATTGAGCAAGGAAGGATTCTGGAGGTTCGTGGGAAAGAGAGGAACAAGATCCCTCAAGTAATTTGAGCGGGAACATAGAGATCCTTCGAAAGCACACAGAGGGGATTCTGGAGTCGATGAGGGTTTTCGCAGGCAAGCAAGTCGAAAGAGATAAGAGAGAGAGGAAATCGTTGAGGCAAGCATTTCGGACTTGACGGCAAGACATAAAGTAGCTTTTTGAAACGCCAGAGCAATAAAAGTGGATAACGACAAAAGAGGAGAGGATAATGCAAACAATAAAGAGTTCATCTGAAACGCCATAGCAATTTATGACGCAAGCAATAAAGGATTTACTTAAATCCAGCAGGAAGGATAAGTATTATTCTGAAATGTATTATTTCAGTTACGTACAGACATATCTGTTACAAATTACACATGCCTAGTTCCCTTCTAAGAGACGTAAATCTCTCTTAAAGTAAGGCTTTTGTAAAGATATCTACTAACTGATTTAAAGTATCTACAAATGAAATATTTATATTACCATTAGATACATGATCTCTAATAAAATGATATCTAGCCTCTATGTGTTTCGTCCTGGAGTGTTGCACTGAATTTTTTGTCAGATTTATTGCACTTGTGTTGTCACACAGCAGTGGGATGGTCTTGATGTGCAACCCATAGTCCTCTAGCTGTTGTTTTATCTATAAGAGTTGAGTGCAACAGCTCCCAGCAGCTACATATTCAGCTTCAGCTATTGATAGTGCTACTGAGTTTTGCTTCTTTGAAGACCACGAAATCAAGTATCCTGCAAGAAATTGACAACCACCATTGGTGCTTTTTCTATCTACTTTACATCCAGCATAGTCAGCATCAGAATATCCAACTAAACTAGTTTCACAAGATTTAGGATACCATAGTCTTAGGTCATGAGTTTTAGCTAAATATCTAAAAATCCTTTTAACAGATATTAAATGAGATTCTTTATGATTAGACTGATATCTTGCAGACATACATACACTAAATAAGATATCAAGTCTACTAGTTGTTAAGTAAAGCAATGATCCTATCATACCTCTATAAAGTTTCTAATCAACTTTATTACCTTCCTTATCACTGTCTAACCTAGTGGATGTGTTCATTGGAGTGGACAGTGGTTTGACATTGTCAAACCTGAATTTCTTCAACAATTCTTTGGTGTATTTTGCTTGACAAATGTGTGTACCTTCTTTGCTTTGCTTGATTTGTAATCCAAGGAAATAGTTGAGCTCTCCCATCATGCTCATCTTAAATTCTCCCTGCATGAGCTTTTCAAAATACTTGCACAAGGATTCATCAGTAGATCCAAATATAATATCATCTACATAAATTTGCACAAGTAATATATTTTGGAATTTGTTTTAATGAAAAGTGTGCTATCTACCTGACCTCTAATAAAGCTATGATTTAGCAAGAATGCACTAAGTCTTTCATACCATGCTCTAGGCGCTTGTTTTAATCCATATAATTCTTTATGCAATTTGAAAACATGATTTGGATAATCTAAATCATCAAAACCAGGAGGCTGTTCCACATAGACTTCCTCCTTTATATAACCATTTAAAAATACATATTTTATAATGCTAGGCAAAAGTTTTAAATCCAATGCACATGCATAAGTAAGTAAAATTCGAATAGCCTCTAGTCTAGCTACTAGTGCATAGGTTTCATCAAAATCTATGCCTTCCTCTTGGGAATAGTCTTGAGCAACCAGTCTAGCCTTGTTTCTAATGATAACACTAGCTTCATCCAATTTGTTCCTGAACACCCATTTGGTGCCAATCACAGGATGATCTGATGGTCTCGGAACAAGGGACCAAACTTGATTTCTCCTGAACTGATTAAGTTCATCTTGCATGGCTAAAATCCAAGATTCATCAGACAGTGCTTCATTGACTGTCTTCGGCTCAATTTGAGATATAAATGCTAAATAATCACAAGGAATAACATTACCTATTGTTCTTACCCCAACTGATGGATCTCCAATGATGTTATCAATAGGGTGATCCTTTTTGTACCTCCATTCCTTTGGAAGATCATCATGGATAATGTCCTTCTGTTGTAGTTCTTCCAAGGGTGGATCTTCACCATCCTTGATGGTAGATTCTTTCAGCTTTTGGGTAAGACTATCTGTGTCTTCATCATCACTTACAGATTCCTTTCTCAAGGAAGGGTTAGATTCATCAAAAATAATATGAATAGTTTGATCAATCAATAAACTTTTTTTATTAAAAACTCTATAGCCTTTGGGTTTAGAAGTGTACCCCATAAAGATCCCTTCATCGGATTTGGGATCCAGTTTACCTATGTCTCTCTTACCATTGTTGTGAATGAAGCATGGACATCCAAACGTTCTGAGATGACTGATCTTGGGCTTCCTTTGCTTGTACAACTCATATGCAGTCTTCTTCAGGATTGGCCTGATCATGATTCTATTTATGATGTAGCAAGTTGTATTAATCGCTTCTGCCCAGAAGTACCTTGGAAGGTTGTACTCAGATAGCATGGTCCTAGCCATATCCAACAATGTTCTATTTTTCCTCTCAACTACTCCATTTTGCTGCGATGTTCTAGGTGCTGAGAAATTGTGTTCAATTCCCATATCATCACAGAATTTTGCAAACCTGTTGTTCTGAAACTCTCCTCTATGATCTGATCGGATGCTTATGATGTTGTACTTCTTATCTTTCTGGACTAACATACTAAACTTCACAAAACTGTCAAATGTGTCATCCTTATGCTCAAGAAATGACACCCATGTAAATCTAGAGTAATCATCAACTATGACAAATCCGAAATTCTTTCCTCCCAAACTAGTTGTTCTCATTGGTCCAAACAAGTCCATATACAGCAGTTCTAGTGGTTTGGAGGTAGTTACTACTGTCTTGGATTTGAATGAGGATTTTGCATGCTACCCTTTTGCACATGGCTCACAGATACTGTCTAATCTTGAGTTAATCTTCGACAGACCTTCTACTAGATCATGTTTGATGAGTTTTCTTATTCCATCCAAGCTGCAGTGACCTAACCTTCTGTGCTATAATTCAGCATTTTGCTCTTTACTTGCTGCTAGACAAATGTCTTGATCCTTCAATTCTTCTAGTTGCAGTACATAAAAATTCTTTTCTCTACTAGCTTCAAAGACAGTTACACTATCCTTGATAATCAAACACTTAGATTCCTGAAACCTGATCTGGTGACCCTTGTCACATAGCTGACTAATGCTGATTAGATTGTTCTTGAGTCCTTTAATGCATAGAACATCTTCTATAAGGGTTCTATCTTGACTTCCAATAGATCCACAACCAATTACTGACCATTTTCCATTATCGCCATAGGTTATTGTACCTTCTTCTCTTTTGATATGAGAGAACAGTTTCTTGTTACCTGTCACATGCCTTGAGCACCCGCTGTCGAGGTACCACTTTGATGCTTTAAGGCTTCCCTGCAATAAATCAATGAGATTTAGGTACCCAAGTTCTTTTGGGTCCTGGTTGGTTAGCTTCTTCATAGTTTCTTTTGAGAATCCATTTTAAGTGTTTGGTTGTACATGTTATTTTAGTGTGACCTAATTTGTTACAGTGTGTGCAGCAAGGAATATTGTTTATTTTCCTATTTGGCTGATGGTTCTTATTTTTATTTGTTTTGTAATTAGTATTTTGTTCAGCTACGAATTTTAGAGTTGGATAAATTTTAGGATGAATTACAGTTTCTTCATTTTCTGGTGGAGTGAATCCTAAGCCATACTTTTTCTTACCTGATCTTCTTGCTCCTTTTAATATTAAAGAGGATTTTCCATTAGTAAATTTTTCAACTGTGGCCATTAAATATTCATTATCTTTTGTTAGTGTGTTAATTTCACTTTTAAGTTTGACTATGGTTTCCTGACTTTCTAAGTTTGATATCTTTTCATTTTTGTTCTTTATATCTTCACATAATAGTTCATTTTTTCTTTTTAATTCAGAATTTTATTTTTTTAACTGTTCAGTTTCAGATTTTAGATCTGAGTTAGTTATTTCGAGACATGCATAGTTTTTCTTAGTTGTTTTAACAGTTTACAAACATCTTTATATTTACTGTATAATTCGTTAAAAGCATCTTCTAAACTATCTGAATCTAATTCATTGCAAGAAGTAAAGGATGAGTCGGAAGTTACCTTATCATCAATATTTGCCATGAAGGCCAGGTTGGCCTTTTCTTCTTCTTCTTTGCAGGAGCTTGACTCACTGTCTGAGTCACTTTCATTGTTCCATGCAACAGCCATGTCCTTCCTCTTGTACCATTTGAATTTTTTTATGTTGTCCTTCTTCTTGAACTCAGCTTTCTTTAATTTTGGACACTCAGCTTTGATGTGTCCAGGCTTCTTGCACTCGTAGCATATAGGTTCAAGTCTCTTGACTTCTTCGCCTTCAGATCTTTTGAAGTCTTTACCTTTCTTGAATTATCTTCATCTTGACTGGTATTTCTTTTTAACTAGTATACGTTGCAGTCTTCTGGAGAGGAAGGCTTCCTCATCTTCACTGCTCTCGTTGCTTTTATCACTTTCTGATTCTCCATCAGATGTGTCTTCTGTGGCTTTGTGAGCATTGTTGTGCTTCTTCTTGCTGGAGGATTCTCCCAGCCTTTCCATATTTATCTCATGAGCCATTAGTGACCCAATGAGTTTCTCAAGTGACATTCTCCTAAGATCGTTGGCTTCTTCTATGGCTGTCACTTTTGAAGTCCATGAAGTTGGTAGAGATCTTAATATTTTTCTCACCATGTCTCCAATTTCATAAGTTTTTCCAAGCCTAGCCAAACCATTGGTGATATCTGTAAATCTACTGTACATTTGAGAGATGGACTCTCCTGACTGCATTTGAAATCTTTCATACTGAGCTATCAGGATGTATATTCTTGTTTCTTTTACATTGTTTGTTCCTTCATATGTGAATCTGAGCTTTTCCCACATTTCCATAGCTAACTTACAGGCTGAAATCCTATTGAACTCTTTCTTACTCAGTGCACAGCACAGTATACTTCTAGCTTTGTTGTTTAGGGATATTTTCTTCTTGTCTTCATCTGTCCAATTTTCTCTACTGTTGATTACCAATAGGTCTCCTTCTTCGATAATTGACCTCAGCTGGAAATCAAGACCTTGAAGGAAGAACTCCATCCAAGTCTTCCAGTAGTTGTAATCTTCACCGTCCAATAGAGGAGGTCTATTGACGGACTGACCTTCTGCATATCCTTGAGATGCCATTTATCTTTGCTCTTCAGATCGTGAGATCTACTTACTTGAAGAGACTTGGCTCTGATATCACTTGTTGGCCAGATAGCAAGCTCAGAGGGGGGGTGAATGGATTGCTAAAAATTCTTCTTGTAATAATACCTGTAAATAAACAAACTTGACAGACAACACTAAGATCGAAAGTTAGAGTTAGTCTTAATTAAAAATAAGAGAACAATCACACAGACAACAAGAAATTTTATCCTGGTTCGGATCTTCTATCCCAAGGAGTCCTACGTCCAGTTCCCAAGCAACCACTTGGGATTCCACCAATCAAGGGTACAGTCCCCCTTAAGGACACTTACACATCCAACAACAGCTGGCCTTCTCTTCTTTGCCAGAAGAGGAATTACACCACATGATGCAACAGGTCTTCTCTTCACACCCGAAGAGGAATGCTCACAGAAAATGAGTTTAATGAGAAAGGCCCCAAGACCAAGCTTATAGACAATGCTTGATCTGAGGCGAAGACTGAGAGACACAAGATTATCTCAAGATGAACTTTCTCTCAGATCTACACAAGCTCTCAAAAGCAATGCAATATTCTCACAGAGAGCTAAGAGCTATGGAAGATTGGAATGGACGAGCTGGCTCTAGTTGTTCTTCAGGTGACTAAGATTTTCTTTTCGAGGAAAATAAGTATTCGAACTGTCCTTCATGGAGTCACCAGTCTTATATTTATCATCTTTGAAATAATTTGACCGTTGTAGTATCCGTTGAAATATCTGTTGTCTCACATCTTCATGCACGTTGGGATGACTGGTCCGAAGCAAAGAGCAAGTGACCTTGCAGCCATTAATGCTCGGATAGACACATACACTCAGGAGGAAAGATTGTCTGAATCTTCTATCCTCTTATCAGGTTGACAGGTCTATCTTTGAGATGTGTGTTTCAACATTAGTAGTCGTGTTGTATGAAGATATACCAAAAAGGAAATGTTATTTTGTCATCATATAGGCAAGACTTTATGTGACACAAGTGAGGTAAGCAAGGAAATATTGTACTATCATAATAAATGTTCAAGACTACAGGATACAGTGTGATACGCGGGAAAACTTGATCTCCACAGAGATTTGAAAAATATATTTGAATATCATGAAGGATAAATATTTTCAAGATTATCTGAGAAGATAATGATAGTATTTGTCAACTTATTTAAACCATAGTCATTGCGAAGAGAGTTGATATATTCATGAAATCGATGTCATAAACATAATTCATGTATAAATGAAATCTATGTTGAAATCAAGTCGATGTGACCATAATCCATGTATAACTATAGTGAAATCGTTGTTCTCTACAAAACTGTTGTATGACTGAAATCGATGTACAGACGAAATCGTTGTTTAATTGAAATCAATATACAAGTGAAATCATTGTTTCAATGAAATCAATAATGAAATCGTTGTTTTAATGATGGAATCATTGTTTAAGTGAAATCGATATTGAAATCGTTGTTTCAATGATGAAATCGTTGTTTAAGTGAAATCGATACTGAAATCATTGTTTCAATGATGAAATTGTTGTTTAAGTGAAATTGATAATGAAATCGTTGTTTCAATGATGAAATCATTGTTTTAAGTGAAATCGATCAAGAAATCGTTGTTTAAGTGAAATCGATAATGAAATCGTTGTTTCAATGATGAAATCATTGTTTAAGTGTAATCGATCATGAAATCGTTGTTTCAATGATGAAATCATTGTTTAAGTGAAATCGATCATGAAATTGTTGTTTCAATGATGAAATCGTTGTTTAAGTGAAATCGATCATGAAATTGTTGTTTCAATGATGAAATCGTTGTTTAAGTGACTTATGAAATCGTTATGGTGATCAAATCGTTGTTTCTATGAAGTTGATGTTTAAGTGACTTATGAAATTGTTATGCTATCAAGGAAATCGATGTGTACTTAGTCAAAACATATGCATTGAACTTCATATAGCAGCGTGTGTGGACAACTTACAGATTTTGCTTGAGTTATTTCCTGTGGATAAACTTCAGAGAATGTTGTTAGAAAATATTTTTAAGGTTTTGTTAAACACCAAAAATAAATAATAAATTTTATATGGAGATGGACTAATCATCATAGACATCAAACCATTGGACAAAGAATAAATACTAAAACAAATACATCTCATTAATAATTCCTCAAATGTCTATTACAACCACTAATATCAGAGCCATTCTATAGGGCCCAATTACATTGAATAAAAGTAAAAGACTAAACTCAGACTCTATCATAATACTAAGACACCAGGGTACTCTTGACTTCACTCCTAATCATTCTCGTCCTCTTGAGTGTAAGTATCATCCTCGGTCTCACCTGAGAACATATAGCAAATAACGCAGGGTGAGCGATAACACCCAATAGGACTTAAATCTCATGATCAGGCATGCTTTAAATGATTAATATATTAAAAGCAGAGTCACTATATGAGAGAGCGAGAGAGTCAAGTAATGTAAGAGATAGCACGATAGCATGTGATTGAAATAGCACAAGTTTCCAAATATAGCACAAGCAGGATGGCCATAGCACAAATAGCACAATGTATAACAATAGCACAATGAGTATAGTATACCACTTTGATTGTCATTTAGATAGTCGAGATAGATAGCACTTAAGTGTAATGCCAAACACTCTGGTCAATTAACTCCGCGGGCAAATAGCACTTTTGGGCGCACCTCCCAGGACCAGACCGGGTCCTTTATATATTGCCAGGCATTAGTTATATTGTTTATCTTTAGACAATCAGTCAAATGGCCAATAGAGAGTGCCAAGATATAGATGAGAGTAATAGATGAATAGACGAGATAGTAGAGAGAGTATGAATAGACGAGCGAGCAGAGTATAGATGAGAACTATAGGTCATTGCACATAAAACGTCGATTAAACAGGCGATGGTAATAGTTGCACAACACGCACAATTTGGTGTTGGCAGTCAGGTAGAATTCACTACCCTTCCACTGGCCATGTTATGCGCAGGTCCAGAGGTCCGGCGTGATTCAAGATAAGAGCGAGAGAGCATTCTAATGCCGTTTGGATCTTACTGATCCCTAAAGAGTATCATAGGTATTAGGGTACAACCAGCTCGTCGGCCATGTGGGAATCCATGGATAGAGGAGTCTTACGGAGGCCTTGAACAAGGATTCACTAGTCTGACAGAAGGAATATCTGACGGAGAGTTTGTCCAAGTCAAGAGAAAGTGTATATATAGAAACAAGTGCTCAACGTTCCAGAGGAATTCTAGAACAGTGGAGCGTCGGTAACGATATTTAAAACATCGCGATAAAAGAAGTCAAGTCCATTTAAAATAGGGCAATGTAAATACATTATTGAAGTAAATTACCATATATATTATGAGATAATTTCATGCCAAGTCAAGTCATATTGGATGGTTACAAGTATGTGCATGTGATAAAGAGAATCATGAATATGAAAAGATCATGTGTATGGCTTTTAATTAAATTTTACATATCCAAGTTTAATAGCATCGTTTACTATGTTTAAGATAGTTAACAGGATATGTGGTTACTGTAGAAAGTCAAGATTAGCAAAAATATAGGGTTTATGTACAAAAGTCCAGAAGGCGACGTACCCCTGTAAGGATCGCGACTGGGTACATCCAGAACGCGACAGAGTCCTTCAAGGGTCGCGATCGGTCGGTCAGGACAGACAGCCAGATCACGACGACAGTGCCTATCGTGTGCAGAACGCGATAGGTTCCTAGTCGCGATCAGCCCCTGAGAACGCGGCCTATCGGGCTGTCACGTTCTCAGGTTCTACGCCTGAGTCCGAACAGGAAAAGGTTTGCCTTGGATTGCGGTCTAGGCTTTCCAAGTTTGACACAGAGTCTTTCAAAAATAAAGATCTCAGTATACAGTTGATGAAAAATCATGAAACCACATGCAAACTAATCTAGACATTCGAGAGTATACACAGTAAATAGGAATTTGGAAATAGACATGGTCTTGACAGGTGTTAAACAAGTTCATGCACGAAGAACACAAAAAAGTATATAGTGAAGGAAAAGAATTTATTCGAGTAGTATACTAAATGAAAATTGGGGATTTCGGGGACAAATGATGCCTGGCAACAAGCAGTATCTCCAGTTAAAGTTTCGTGGCATGAGATCAAGAGTACATGGAGATCTAAATTAAATATGAGGGTTCAGGGTCAAGATGAGAGCAGAACTTCAAAAATAAAGATCAAAAGATAGGGTCGATGAAAAACAGAGCAACGAGAGGACTTTTGTTCCTGATGTTTGGAACATCCTACAGACGAAATTAATTAGGTTTAGCTTGTGAGAATGCCTACCTTTGGGTCGATTTGTCTTCTAGGGCTTAGAACTCGAAGAACAGGTTGTAGAGCTTAAGCAACCCTTCTCCCCATGAATTCTCCCTTCCTTTGGCCTCTCCTCCACATCCAGCAAGCCTCAGCAACGCATTAGGGTCGGCCATGGAGAGATTGGGGGGTATTTAAGCTTCCTTTGTTTCCAATTCCTACTACTACTCAAATTCCTATTTAATTCCGAGTTTTCCTTATTTCTTTCAACCTTCCTAGCTTTCCACCTCCTAATTGGGTTAGGTTGGGTTGTAATTTTGTACCTAGCCAATTTTTGTAGTGTTAGAAGTCCAATTCCAACACATATTAGCCATTTTAATGATTTAATAGCCCTTTTCTTTTTTAGGAAATATTTAAGATATGAATTTAGGGTATTTTCCTACTATTCATCTTTTTAAAATCCCAATTTTGGCCCAATAAATTTTATATGATCCATTTAACAAAGCCCATCACTTCTTTTTATTTAATGGGATTTAATTAATTCCCTTTTCTTTAATTTGCCAATTTATTTATTTAATAATATTATTATTATTATTTATTTAAAAAAAATCAGCCTGCTACATGATGAACTAACAGCATTGCCTGTCTGCCATATATTTTCAAAATCAATTCTGAGATCTGTAATTTCTTGATCAATATGAGCTGTATGTGCTTTCATATGCTCCATATCTTCAACAAAATGGGCAAATGACAGTCTACATTTTGACCCATGAATCACAGCATCCTGTCCAGTTTGAATGCTTTGTTGGGTATGCTCAAGAATGTTAGAAAGTACAGCTTGCAAATCAAATTGAAGACACTGTAGTTGAGTGGAAGCATCACCTAAAGTTCCAACAAGTCTGTTAAATCTTCTTGTAGCATGCTCAGCTAACTCTTGCGGTCTCAGAAATTGACTGTTCACAGTGTTCTCTAGCCTTTGAATTTTGAGCTCAAAATTGGTAGACATCTCCCTCATAGAAGAATTCAAGTTGTCAAACTGAACTTGAAGGAATTTGTAAACCTCAGGAGGAACAGATGATCCACCAGAAGAAGTGGATGCTGAACTGTGATGTTGGTGGAAAAAATTGGAAGGAATAAGCAAATGTTGAGGAGTTGGAGAGATTTGAGGAGTGGGTTGTGTTGGCATATCTTGAGGGATGTCAGGCTCAAGGTGTGGTTGTTCCACTAGATCTCCCTGAGGTATTTCTACATCTGGAACATGCTCTTCTTCTAATTGTTCTGCTTGTTGTTCCACAACTGGCCCTCTAATGACCTGATCCCCTTCAACTCTGAACTTCATAAATTTCTTGACATGGTGCAAACAATAAATGTTATTCTTAGGAATCTTTTGCACGTTTTCATTCAGGAAAGAGACACCAAAATGCTCAAAGACAGCAGTCAAATGAGCAGCATAAGGCAGAGATCTGTGAAGCTCTTTCCTAATTGTCTCAGAGATGATTTGAGACATGATCAAAACCAAGTTGACCTTGATATTTTTCTTCATGTAGTACAAAACAAACCTCTGAATATCAGTAAGCCTATTTCTACCACCACCATGAGGAGTGATAATGGTGGTAAAAACATGATGCACTAGTCTGAGTAGAGGAGGGAAAGTATTGGTATTGAAACTAATGACATTGGTTTGTTTGGAATTTTTCTTATCATGAGGGAGGCCTGTAAGAAGTGTAAATGCCTCATGAAGATTAAATTGATAGGTGCAATAATCTTCACCAGAGTCAGGTATGTGAAACAATTGAGAAATCAATTCTGGAGAAAGAAGAATCTTAACACCCTTGACTTCTGACTTAAACCCTTCTTCTGTATCCTCAATATTCAGATAAAACTCTTGAACTGGTCGAGGATAAAATGTTCTGAACTCATGTATGAACTTAAGCCAACCTTGAAATTCAAAGAAAGGTACAAATTCAGGAAAAGCATCTGCAAGTTCTTGATCAGAAAGATCAACAGCCCTAGGTTTCAAAATAGACCTTCCTTCAGTGACAGTTTTAGAGGGTGTTGCTATCGGAGTTTGAGATGTGTCTGGGGTGCTCTAGGAAGGATCATGGTAGAACTTGCTCCTTCTCTCTACTGGTGGTTCTTCTATGACCACACCCTTTGCAGCCGCCTTTGCCTTGGCTCCACGCTTGGGAGTCTACTTGGGTGCCATGGATGTAGGAGATGGAGAAGAATAAAGAAGCCTACAGAAAGGATGAAGAACCCTAGGAGAAAGCAGAGGATCGGTTCCATCCAAGGTTGTGGGAGAAGAGGGAAGTTTGAAAGTTTGGGAAACTAAAGGGTAGGGTCGACCTAGGTTTCAGTGCATTTAAAGAGAGGATCGACATAAAAAGAAAGGAGATAAAATGAACCGTAGTTCCATTTACCCCAAACCTGAACCGCCGCCTAGGTGTAGTTGTGTCGACACAGATAGGATGTGTGTCGACCTGAGATGATGTTGTGTCGCCACAGAAGAAGACATGTGTCGACATGAGTTCAGCCTGAGTCAACACAGGATAGATGTGTGTCGACCTGAGATGATAAAAAATGTAGAATTTTGGGAAATGATGAGAAGGAAAATCTTTATTAAGATGAAAAAGACTTTACAACAATTATTCAATGATTTTTAACATGATAAAGATTTCACATTCAAGTCCTCATCATCATTCCTTTGCAAATTTACTGGTTTGAGGAATACCATACAAGATTTGATCACTAAGTAATTCTGAAAAAAAAAACCTGGATTACATCTTAATTGAATTAAAATATTCTCTTCAGAACAATTCATTCTTTTAAACCTTACTAAACCAAAGTAAGGTGATTTTTCTAGGATAAATGCAATTAGTATTAAAGTTAAACATCCTTAAAAAGTCTGAGTTAGGCAAGAAGTTGTCCATTTTGTTTGATTGGTTTTTCTTGAAATAGAGGCAATGAGCATTCAAATATAGTAAACCTTTTTCACTCAAGTACACATGTTTTTCACACACCAGAGTCCCTGGTTACTGAAGATTTACTAATTATTCTGCCTCAAGGGGTTAATGAAAACCTTTTGACATAAAAATATACGTTTATTAGACGCCAATATTTCTAGTTACTCAGTTAACATTGATCTTAAATATTTTGATTTAACCCCTTAGAACAAAGATAGCATGACAATTCATGACATACATAGTTCATCACTTTTTGTGAAGGTGTGCAGTTTCTCAATATTCATGCCATTGCTCTGTCAGAAAACAAATTGTTTTAATGAGCATCAAGAATTTGACACAAGTTTAACATTTATCAAACTCAAAAGAAATGTGTAAGGACAATACTGAATTGAACATTTTTCAACCAGAGGAATCAAATTACTTTAGGATTTCATAAAATAAAAGAATGTTGACTTGAAGAATATGTTAAGACTATTAAGAGTGCATTCCTGGTTGTTTTCAGAAGAATTAATGATCAGGTTATGAATTACATATTCATCAAATCACTAAATTGGTTTTGGTTTGATGAGAGAAAAAGCAGTGAAGCCTTTAGCTCCCCCTGAATTATTGATCTGATCAATTTTCATCAAAAATAAAGAGAGTCCTTCTTCAATCATGGGATTCACAAGAAGTTAAATGAAGTGAATGTGACTCAGATTGAAAGATTTGAAAATGGTAATTAAGAAATGTGTCAACACAGAAATGGATATGTGTTGACACAAAATCTGTGAAAAAATCACTCACAACTGAAGAACAATGGTCTAGCGTCGACACTACACTGATTGTGTGTCGACTTGACAGCTTAGCAGATACACTGATTGCCCCATCAAATTTGATCAAACACTGCAGATTGTTCTCAAATACTTCATGTGCCAATCTGATACCATTGTAGCCTCCTTTCCAAACTCAATTTCTCTTCTCAAAAATTAATGTTTCCCCTCAAAATATGCATTAATGAAACAGATGGTAATCAAAGATGTACAATCAATTCAGCACTCAATTTCAGCATTCAGTCAAGCATGATCAGCATGAGAGATATGAACATTAACAAACAGACATGTTTCAAACACAACCAATTTCATTTTTTTAAAATTTTTTTTAAATGGTTCTTACATAAGGAAGATCATTGGTACTTGGCGGAGGATTTTCCTCAACACATAATGATAGCTTTCAGACAAGCCTAACTTGCCCTTCCACAAATCACGATTTGATATGCCAATTAATCTATGCATAAGAATCTCAATGAATTTTAGTTTTTATTGCATATGGCAAATTCCAAGTTCTCTTCTCAAGGATGTGAATCTATCTTCTGCCAATGGTTTTGTAAAAATGTCAGCAATTTGTTTTTCAGTAGGAATGAATTTCAGTTCAATATTCTTGTTTGCAACTTCATCCCTAAGAAAATGATGTCTAATTTCAATGTGTTTTGTTCTGGAGTGTTGAATTGGATTTTTGGAGAGATTAATAACACTAGTATTGTTACACATAATAGATGAACATCCAATATCAATATTGTAGTCAAGTAATTGACTTTTGATCCACAACACTTGAGCTGCACAACTCCCTGCAATAACATATTCTGCTTCTGCAGTAGAGAGTGCAACTGAGTGTTGCTTTTTGGATGCCCATGTTACCATGCAATTTCCCAAGAATTGACAATAACCACTAGTACTCTTTCTATCAAGTTTATAACCAGCATAGTCAGCATCAGAATATGAAATTAAATCAGTATGACAACCAGCCGGATACCATAAACCCAATTCATAAGTACCCCAGAGATATATAAAAGTTCTCTTAACAGCAAGCAAGCGACTTTCCTTGGGACTAGACTGAAATCTAGCACAAAGACAAACACTGAACTGAATATTAGGTTTACTTGCAGTAAGATATAAAAGAGATCCAATCATACCACTGTATTGTTTTGCATCAACCATTTTACCTTTTTCATCACTGTCCAATTTGATGCTTGTACTCATGGGAGTGGATGTTGGCTTGGCTTGTTCAAATTCAAATCTTTTCAGCAACTCTTTGACATATTTTGCTTGGTTGATGAAAAATCCGTCTTCAAGTTGTTTGACCTGCAAGCCAAGGAAAAATTGTAATTCTCCCATAATACTCATTTCAAATTCACTGTGCATGTGATGTGAGAATTCTTCACACAGTGAAGGATTGGTGGAACCAAAAATGATATCGTCCACATAAACCTGAACTACAATGATGTGATTGTGGACAGATTTTGTGAAAAGAGTTTGATCCACCTTACCTCTGGAATAATTTTTACTAACCAGAAAACTGCTCAGCCTGTCATACCATGCTCTTGGGGCCTATTTCAATCCATAAAGAGCTTTGTGCAGTTTATAAACATGGTTAGGTTTATCATGATCCTCAAATGCAGGTGGTTGTGCAACAAACACTTCTTCTTTAATATAACCATTCAGAAAAGTAATTTTCACATCCATTTGATACAGTTTGAAATTTTTGGAATATGCATATGCCAACAAAATCCTTACTGTTGAACCACTCTATGGCTGTCCTTGTATTTTGGTGATAACAAAACTTATGATGATAACATAATGAATATTTTTGTTTCATCTGTGTCGCATCAATCTCATAGCAAAATGCTAAGTCGTTCATTGATGCAATATATGGCGCACTAAAATGATAAAATCGATGTTTAATCAATATACATCGATTTCTGTTTAAAGTGCCAAAGTATCAAGCGCCGCAACGATTTGCTAAGAAGTCGATGCCATAACGATTTGATAAGTGGCCATAACGATTTCTTCTTTGAGCGTATTGATTTGATAAGAAGTCGTTCCCATAACGATTCCTTAAGTGACCGAAATGATTTTCCAAGAAGTCGATGCCATAACGATTTCATAAGTGTTCGCAACGATTTCTTCTGTAAAGCGCAAGAAGTCGATGCCATAACGATTTCATAAGTATTCGCAACGATTTCTTTAGAAGCCATAACGTTTTGTTAAGAAATCGATGCCATAACGATTTGATAAGTGGCCTTAACGATTTCTTCTTTAAAGCGCATTGATCTGGTAAGAAATCGATCTCATAACGATTCTATAAGTGAGCGCAACGACTTGCTAAGTGAGCACAACGATTTGTTAAGAAATCGTTCCCATAACGATTTCATAAGTCATGCTCATAACGATTTCTTCATGAATTCTGATCAAACACAGATTGCCTTTATATTTCAAATATGCTTGGCGCTTAAATGAAAAGTCAAACATCTTCTGACAAAAAGCTGCATGCATATTTCAGAGTCTTGTCAAAAAGATATGACCTCTATTTTCAGTATGTTAGCAGAAGCACAGTACCATGCATCGTTTATCATAAACACTCTTTTATGCTAACACTCTCTTCTATGCTCACAGACATCGAAGACCACCAGAGTCTGATTAAGACAAATGAAGAGAAGATAAGCAACGGTCAGAACTCCAACGGATCCAAAACTCAAACGGCTATCTCTTCAACGGATTTGTTCAAAGCTGCTCAATATAAAAGATGGAGCATTGCTGAAGAACAATAAGAGCCTTTTCTTGAATATCTTTGAAGGAGTGTACATCTGTGAGAAGCACCTTCACGCCACATACACTCAAGGAAAGAGAGAAAGAGCCCGAGCCAAGAAGAAGCAATCAAGCGTCTCAAGCATTCAAGCTTCCGAGCTTTCTGTCTTCTTTTCTCTCTTCTGTTTCTCTCCGAGCTCATTGTATATCTGGGGAGAGTTTGGGACTGTGAGCTTTACATGAGTGTTCATCTTGTAAGGTCTCTCAGTCTGATCTTTCTAAGAAAGATCTGTGTCCAGCTGTAGGACTGTATACAGTTGTTAACCAGCTAGGGGTTGGTGTCTAGCAGAACCTAACTGGGGTTTGTTCCAGTTGTCAACCCAGCTAGGGGTTTGTGTCTAGCAGAACCGCACTGGGGTTTGTTCCAGGAGGTTGGCTTCTTTACCTGTAAGAGAAGTGGGCTGCCTTCTTGCCCGGGAAAGGGAAGAAGACCTGGTGGGGGATCCAGGGTGTTGTAAGGTCCATAAGGGGGACTGTACCCTTGGTTAGTGAAATCCCAAGAGTTTGCTTGGGGACTGGACGTAGGACTTCCATGTGGGAAGGGCCGAACCAGGATAAATCTCCTGTGTCCTTGTGTGATTGTTTATTTGCTTCCGCACTGCACTCTCTATCACACTGAACTAACCAAGCTTTCAAGTGTTATTTTCTGTGTTTAAGATTCTATTTCAGATTTCAGAAAAACCTATTCACCCCCCCTCTAGGTTTGCTTGCTGCCGTACCAAAAGGGCCAACACTTACAACTTCCAATCTAGCTACTGGTGCAAAGGATTCTTCAAAATCTACTCCAAATTCTTGATTGTATCCTTTTGCTACCAATCTAGCTTTATTTCTCACAACTTTTCCTTCTTCAATCAATTTATTCATAAAGACCCATCTAGTTCCTATTATTGAGTTTTCAGGATTTCTAAGAACTAGACTCCAAACATTATTCCTTTTGAATTGATCAATTCATCATACATTGCTTATACCCAAGAGTTATCTTTCAAGGCTTCTTCAATGTTTTTGGGTTTCACTTGAGATATAAAAGCCATTTGGTCTTGTTCAATGATATTTTTGAAATGAGACCTAGTATGAACTCTATCATTGACATTACCTACAACATTCTCAAGTGGATGATCTTTGGAATATTTGAAGTTACCTCTTGTCACTATATTGACTTGATCTGGTGTTGACCTGATACTTTGTTGAGTCGACACATCTTGTTCAGGAAGTTCTTCATTCTCCGGTGGTTGATCTGATTCTTTTAAAAGGATATCAACATCTTCTTCTTGGTTCCTGCAAGAATCATGGTCATTATAATTTTCACAATTTTCATCAAGGATGACATGTGGAGTTTCCTCCATAGTTCTTGATTCACTATTAAATACCCTATATGACCTTGAGTGTTCAGAAGACCATAGAAAAATGCCTACATCACTTTATTTTCAAATTTATCTAGATCATGTTTGTCATTATTATGAATGAAGACTTTACTTCCAAAGACTCTAAAATAAGCAATGTGAAGTTTCTTACCTTTTAAGAGTTCATAGGAAGTTTTCTTAAGGACTGGCCTTACCATGACTCTGTTGAGAATATAGCATGAAGTGTTGACAGCTTCTCCCCAAAAGATCCTTGGGAGTTGTCTTTCAATCAACAGAGTTCGGGCCATCTCAACCAATGTCCTATTTTTCCTTTCAACAATTCCATTCTGTTCAGGAGTCCTTGGGGAAGCAAATCTGTGATCAATTCCTTTTTCTCTGCAAAATTCAAAAAACATATTATTGTCAAATTCTCCTCCATGATCAATAAGTATGAATTAGATTTTATTTATTTTTCCATTTTCAATTTTATTAAAGAAATTCTGAAAGTTTTCAAATGTGTCACTCTTGTGAGACAAAAAAAAAATACCCAGGTAAACCTAGAAAAATCATCAACAATCACAAACCCAAATCTATGTCCACTAAGACTGAGTGTCCTAGTAGGACCAAATAAATCCATATGCAACAATTCAAAGGGTTTGGAAGTTATTAAAGGTGCAACATACTTGAATGATTTTCAAGTTTGTTTACCTTGAGCACATACAGAACAAACAATTGCATTTTTCTTTTTCTTTATTTTAGTAAATCATTCACAAGAACATGTCTCATAAATTTATTCAAAACATTCTCATTAGCATGACCTAACCTACGATGCCACAATTGAAATAGATCATGCTGGCTAGCAACTAAACAAAGATTTTCATGTTGATGTTCATTCAGATCAACTAGATAAGCATTGTTAATCCTTTGACCAAGAAACTTTATTTTTCCAGAATCCTTTTCAACAATTTCACATGATTTAGAACTGAAAATTACCTTAAGGCCTTTGTCACAAAGTTGACTGATGCTCAGTAAGTTATGATCAAGGCCTTCAACTAACAAGACATTTTCAATAGAGCTTGAAGGATTCTTACCAACTTTTCCGGTTCCAATGATTTGACCTTTGTTTTTACCTCCAAAGATCACTGGCCCACCATCTTTCTCAGTTAATGAAGAGAATTTCTCCCTATCTCCAGTTATGTCTTGAACAGCCACTATCAAGGTACCATTTGTCTTTCTTGTGGGCTATAAGACATTCCTGCATAGAGATTTAGAAAGAAGATTTTGGTACCCAAATTGCTTTGGGTCCCATCAGTTTTCTCAATTCAATAGCAATTTGTTTTAGAATCCACACTTGTTTCATTCTACATACATTCACATTTGATCTGCAATTGTCATCAGTATGTCCAGATTTCTTGCAAATTGTGCATGCCATGAATCTATGCGGTGTGAAATTTTTGTTGCTTTTCAAATGAGAGTTAGATCTAACTGTGAAGTTTTGTTGTTTTTCAGATATCAGGTAGATCTAACATTTGGCTTCAAATTCTGTTGATTATTAATTTGAACTCTTCCATGCTTGGATTGTGTTTTGGAATTTTTCAATTGATTCTGATTTTTGGATTTTAAGTTCGCTGGTAGTTTTCTCTGAATGTTCTTTTCTGACTGATTGTGAGAGGTGGTTCCTTTAACAAATGATGTTATTAAAGTATGTCCAATTTTCTTCTTGTTCTTTGACTGAAAACCTAAACCATGTTTAGTAGTGTTCATCCGAACTCCCAATATAGCATCTAGGCTATCTTTCCCTTTAACAAATTTGGACATAGTTTCTTTATCGTCATTTAATTCTTTTTGTGCAATTTTCAATTCTTCTTGAATCACCTCTTTCTCTTTCTTGAGTTTTTCATTTTCATCAATCAAAATTTGTTTCTCTTTTTTAGTATTTTGGCATCTTTCTTTGACATGATCAAGTTGTTCATTCAAATTTTCTTGTTCCCTTTTCAAGCTAACAATTTCATTATTCAAAAGATTTACTTGTTCAGATTCTTGAGAATTATGCAATATGCTGTGAATTTTCTTTTTCAATGATTTGTTTTCATATTTTAATTCACACAATTTTTCAAATAAGGTGGTGTAGACACCCTATTTTGGCTTACAAGTCGAACTATATTTCTTGTTATCTTATTGAGCCCCAAATTGGCCATTCACCTTGAGCCCACCATTAGTCTTGCTTTGAGCCCATTAAAAGCCCAATATCCCGTCCATTATCCTTTTGAAAGAGTCCATGTAACGACCCAAGAACCCGACCCTCGGCCCACGCCGAGGACCCGATTTTCGCGGTCACCGCCCACGGATCCGGGGACCCGGAAAGGCTATAAACAACGTCTAACAGGATATGTAATAGAAATAAACGTCAACTGCTAAACTAGAAGCGTACAAGTGGAAACAGGAAAAGAGAGCGAGACCGCTGCGTACCGCTCTAAGTACAGTCCCAACGCACGCACGCTAATACAAGTAAAGGCAGGGGAAGAACAAGTCCCTTAGGGGCATACCCCGAGGGTGACGTACACTGAAAGAAGGGGGACCACTGCTAGCTACGGGGACCTCGACTACCGCCCCGTCTCCTCCACCCGGCGCGCGCCCTGCCGCTACTGAGAAGTCTCACCTGGGAAAAGGAGGGATGAGCTTCACAACAGAAGCTCAGAAGGGACTACCAATCTCCTACTGGCTCTAAACAAGCAGGAGAAATATATATATATATATATATATATATATATATATATATATATATATATATATATATATCAAATTAAAGACAGCAGTTTATATCTTCTACCTACAAACGAAAGTGCGGAAGCGAAACTACAACTAGAACGGTACGGAAGGTACTCACAGTCGGAAACTCCGTACGATTGTTCGTCGTGACCACCACATGGCTAGCAACACAGACGGAGGGAACTCCGCCTGGACAAAGAACACTAGCTACGGAAACACTACCACTAGTCACGGTCAGGAGCGTCCACCGACGTCTTATCCTCGACCCGGGTCCTGACCCTCACGTCTCGTCAGAGCGAGGTAGGACACAAGTAACACAACAGTAACCGCCGTAGTCTGGCCGGACTACGGTCCCACGCCTGGCCTCTCTAAGCGGTTCCGGGGCCGCAAAGAGCGAGGCAGTGAGAAGGACTGGCTGGCCTGCGCCGGGTAGAACTCCTAACTGTCCTCGGCGTCCCAGACCACCCACGAGAGCTCTGCAAGCGACTCACACGCCACTATCCTAACCATCGTTTTCCTCTAAGCTCCGAAGTCCGCCAGGTGGCTGCCAACTCGAGCACACTCGTAGCCCGGAGTACTCCCTCAACAGGCTCCCGAGGACGAGGGTCCCAGGTAACGGTAACAACCTCTCGCACGGGACAAGCCCTCAAGTGCCGCGCACCGGGTGAACGACTAGTGTGAGACCGTACTAGGGAACTAGAACAGGTGCCACGGGTACAGTAAGGTGAAAACGGAAGCGGCGGAAGCACAACCTGCCTCTGGACTGAGAAGGCGACATAGGCCCTGTCGCCTTCTCAATGCGACATAGGCCCTGTCGCATCCTGAATGCGACATAGGCCCTGTCGCAACCCTGGTTGCGACACCCAAGGTGTCGCCTTACCAGTCAGGTAGCGACATGGCCTATGTCGCCTTCAGGCCAGACGGGGGTTCCGGGAGCACTCTCTCCGGGAACCTCCCTGAAACGGGAGAAACACTACACGGCGAGGGAGGGGAGCATGCTTATCATGCTAGAAGGCCATTCCACACACAAACCACCCTCGAATCCCCCAAAAGCATGGTTTCTACGCTCGGAGGAAAACCTCACTCACACGAGCATGGAGTTCTCACACTCCCCAAACCCCACTCACACGAGAACCACGGTATAGACGGGGAGGGGATCATGCTTAGGGCGAAGGAGTCGGGTGTCCCTACCTCCACGCGAAGAATGCACCCGTTGGGGCCTTCTCGTAGGTAGAAACGTCTATTCCTCGCACAGCACAGCACGAACACGACCCCTGCACGAACGGAGCGACACCCTCCTCAGCACGGCCGCCTCAACATGGGGGAGGCACCCCAAAACCGCCGGAACTTCGAGAGGGCGAGAGAGAAAGAGGGGGAAAGGAGAGGCGCGGAAGAGGGAGAAGGGGCTCGGGCGCCAGGGCCTTAAAGCCCGTGGTGCTGAGAAGGCGACATACGCCATGTCACCACGGGAACCAGAAGGCGACACACCCCCCGTCGCAACCCACTGACAACGGTCAAATCTCGGAATTCGAAAAAGTGAAGGCGATAGCCATCTTGTCGCGTTCACCCGACACCGCCAGAGCCGTACTGACACAAAGGACGCCCGTCACGTCTGTCAGACGGCGTCTGGGGCGACGCGATGGGAAGGCGACATAGGCCATGTCGCCTTCAAGAAGGCGACATTCCCCATGTCGTCGTCCATCAAACCAGAAGGCGACAGTGGGTATGTCGCCTTCAAGAAGGCGACAAGAAGGCGACATACCCCTTGTCGCAATCCCAAGCAGAACCAGACATCGACGCGATCGGAACCACATCGCGACAGTCGCCCTGCCGCGACCCAGAGGACGGGGCCAAGGGCCCAAGGGGGCCTGGGTGTTACAACCCTCCCTCCTTAAGACATTTCGTCCTCGAAATGAAAACAACTCGGTCTCAACTCGGAAGGCGACAAAAGGGGAGATCACCACATACCGATCAATCAAACAAGTAAGGAAACTGCTCCTGCATCTCATCCTCGCGCTCCCAGGTGGCCTCACCACCGACACGGTTCTGCCAAACGACCTTAACCAGCGGAATCTGCTTCATGTGCAACTGCTGAACTCTGCGGTCAACAACACTGACCGGGTACTCTGGCACTGACAAATCTGGCGCTACCTTTAGCTGTGAGTAGTCCAACACGTGCGAAGGATCTTCGACGTACCTCCTGAGCTATGAAACGTGAAACACACTGTGCACACCTGCTAGCTCTGCTGGAAGACTCAACCTGTAAGCCACCTCGCCGACCTTCTCGGTGACAAGGAAAGGCCCGACGTACCTCGGACTGAGCTTTCCCTTTCTGCCAAACCTCATGACGCCCTTGGTCGGCGAGACCCGCAAGAAAACCAGGTCACCAACACTGAACTGTAACGGTCTCCTGTGGACGTCTGCGTAACTCTTCTGTCTGCTCTGCGCTGCCCGAAGCCTCTGCCTGATCAGACTGACTGTGTCTGCACACTGCTGCACTAACTCTGGCCCCAAAAGTTGCCTCTCGCCAACCTCAAACCAGTGAAGAGGTGTCCTGCACGGGCGACCATACAAGGACTCGTATGGTGCCCTTCCGATGCTTGAGTGATAACTGTTGTTATACGCGAACTCCACCATCGAAAGGTGCGACTCCCACGTGCCGCTCTAGTCTAAGCAGCGCGCTCTCAGCATGTCCTCCAGTGTTTGAATGGTCCGCTCTGACTGACCGTCTGTCTGCGGATGGTACGTTGTGCTGAACCTCAACTCTGTACCCAGTGATCTCTGAAGACTGCGCCAAAAACCTGACGTGAACCTCAAATCTCTGTCGGAGATGACTGAAACGGGGATCCCGTGCAACGACACAACTCTATCCACGTACAGCCTGGCTAACCTGTCCACTGACCACGACATCCTGATCGGAAGAAAGTGCGCTGCCTTGGTCAAACGATCCACAATCACCTAAATACCATCATGCCTCTGCGGGGTGCGGGGCAAACCAACCACGAAGTCCATGGTGATGTCGTCCCACTTCCACTCGGGAATGGGCAACGGTTGCAATTTACCACCAGGACACTGATGCTCGGCCTTCACCTGTTGACAGGTAAGGCACCGGGCAACAAACGCTGCCACGCCCCTCTTCATCCCTGGCCACCAGAAGGACCTCCTCAAGCAATGGTACATCTTGGTGGAGCCAGGATGAACAACATACCTCGATCTGTGAGCCTCTGACAAAACTGCCTGACGAGCCTCCTCTGGAACGTACAAACGACTTCTAAACCTGACCTTACTGTCCTCATCGAGCTCCACATCTGGCATCTGCAAAATGTCTGCCAACTGAGGGTCTGCCTGCTGAGCCTGCAACACCTGCCTGAACACTGACGGCCGAACCGACAAACTGCTCGCCACTGCACGGTCTCTGGTCCTCGACGGAACGAACACTCCCTGAGACAGTTCCTCAAACAGTCTCCACTCTCTGACCATCAGCGAACTCAAGCGCACGTGCCTACTCAAAGCATCGGCTACAACGTTAGCCCTTCCTGGATGATAGGAGAGGGTTAGGTCGTAGTCCTTCAAATACTCCATCCAACGGCGCTGCCTCAAGTTCAAATCCCTCTGAGTGAAGATATACTGCAAACTCTGGTGATCGGTGAAGATCTGAAAAGCCTCGCCATACAGGTAGTGCCTCCACAACTTGAGAGCAAGCACCACTGCTGCCAGCTCCAAGTCATGGGTGGGGTAGTTCTCCTCATGCTTCTTAAGCTGCCGAGAAGCATAGGCAATGACCCCACCGTGCTGCATCAGCACGGCACCCAAACCTGACCTCGACGCATCGGTGTAGACCACGAAACCACCGCTGCCCGACGGCAAGACCAACACTGGCGCTGAAGTCAACCTCGTCTTCAGCTCCCGGAAACTCTGCTCACAGTCCTCAGACCAAACAAACCTGACGTCCTGCCTAGTCAACCTGGTCAACGGCGCTGCTAACTTGGCAAAATCCTGAATAAACCTCCGGTAGTAACCGGCCAAACCCAGAAAATTGCGGACCTCTGACACCGACGTGGGCTGCTCCCACGACAACACGGCCTCCACCTTGGCAGGGTCCACTGCCACACCAGAACGCGAGATCACGTGCCCGAGAAAGTGCACCTTGCTCAGCCAAAATTCGCACTTGTCGAATTTGGCATAAAGGTGGTGATGTCGCAAGGTCTCCAGCACGATCCTCAGATACTCCTCGTGCTCCTCCTCAGAAGCCGAGTAGACCAAAATATCATCAACAAAAACAACAACAAAGCGGTCTAGGTACTCACTGAACACCCTATGCATCAAATCCATGAATGCTGCAGGTGCGTTCGTCAGCCCAAACGGCATCACGATGAACTCAAAGTGACCGTACCTGGAACGGAAAGCCGACAAACCAACATCTGACTCTCTGATCCGCATCTGGTAGTATCTGGATCTCAAGTCAATCTTTGAGAAAACTCGGGCCGATTGTAACTGATCAAACAAATCATCGATCCTCGGCAACGGGTACCTGTTCTTCACAGTGACCTGGTTCAACTGCCGATAATCGATGCACAAACGAAGACTACCATCCTTCTTCCTCACGAATAGAACAGGCGCGCCCCACGGCGAACGGATTGGACGAATGAAGCCCAACTCAAGCAACTCTTACAGCTGGCGCTTCAACTCACGCAGCTCCGCCGGGGCCATCCGGTAAGGTGCCTTGGACAAAGGCATCGTACCAGGCAAAAGCTCGATGGAGAACTCTACCTCTCGCTCAGGCGGCAACCCAGGTAGATCCTCCGGAAACACATCAGAAAACTCAGAAACAACTGGCACATCAAAAACTGAAGATCCGCTAGGCTCCAAAGAACAAACCGAAGCAAGGTATGCCACACAGCCATCGCGGATCAAACGGAGAGCTCTACACAAGGAAATAAATGGCCGACGGGTAGACCGAATACCTCGGAAGTAGAGAACGGGCTCTCCAGGTATCCTAAACCGAACGGTCTTCCGCTGGCAATCAATAACGGCTGAGTGAGCCTCCAACCAGTCCATGCCCAGGATGACGTCAAAGTCGCAAAGCTGCAGTGCGTACAACCTGGCCGGCAACTAGTGCCCCTCAACCTCGACTGCTACCCCCTCCAGGTAACCAAAAGAACGCATATAGTCACCAGACGGGAGATCGACCATCACGTCACACTGCCTCTCAGGAGCGTGACAAGCAAGAGACTCATAGAATTCCTCGGAAGCAAAACACAAGGAAGCACCGGGATCAACCAAAACACGAGCGGCTCTGCCAAGGATAGGTAGAGTACCTATAACCAGGTTTGACGCCTCTGCCTGCTCTCGGGTGAGCGCCATCACGCGACCACGACCACGCCCACGCTGCGGCGCCTGCTGGGGCTGCTGCTGCTGCTGCGGCGGCTGCTGGGGGTACTGCGGCTGCAGCTGGTACGGCTGGTACTACTGCGGCTGCAGAAACTGCTGAGCCTGCTCCTGGTACTGCCCCCGCTGCTGCTGACGCGGTGCCTGCTTCTGGGGAGGGTACTGGTACTGAGGCGGCTGCTGAGCGTACTGAACTGGCTGCTGCTGCTGCGGGGCTTGCCCCATGGGGCAATCCCTCCTGAAGTGGCCCGGTAAGCCACAAGTGTAGCAAACTGGCTCCTGACCGCCCTGCTCAGCTCCCTGGACAACTGACTGCCCTGCAAACTTGGACTGGCGCTTCTGCTGCTGGCTCCGACGGCCCCCGCGAGTAGACAACTTCCTAAACTGCGAGCGAATTCCGGCGCTGCCGGAACTGCCCGAGCCGGAGGAAGAGGAAGTCGCACTACCGCGGCTGCCTGCCGGACGCTGGTAAGGCGAGGACCTGGAAGAGGCTCCTCCCTGCTGCTGCTGCTGCTGAGGCTTCCAGGTCTCTCTGTCCAAGGCGGTGGCCTTCGCCACGGCCTCTCCCAAGGTGGTACACATGTGTGCCGTCACACCCCACCTCAGGTCTGGTCTCAGTCCTGCTATGAACCTCTCTGCACACGCCTAATCGCTGCCTGCGACATGAGGCACATGCCTCAACAACTAGACAAACCTCTGGTGGTACTGCGAAACTGTGAGGTCGCCCTGAACCAATGCGTGGAACTGGTCCCGTCTCTCACGTCGAGCGTAATCGGGGAAGTACTCGCCGTGAAAGACCTCCGAAAACCGCTGCCAAGTGATGTGATCCAACCTCTGCCCCTGGAAGTGAGTCTACCTCTGAACTCTCCACCACTCGTGGGCTGCTCCCTTGAGCTGGTACACTGCCAGTCGAACCTGGTCCTCCTCAGCGCACTCCATCGTCTCGAAGATGCGCTCCAACTCATGGGTCCAACTCTCTGCCTTGTCTGGATCATACTCACCGTGGAACATCGGTGGTCGAAGGCGCAAGAACCTCTCGAGGAGAGCGGTCCTGTCCTCCGTAACCGCCGTCCTCCGCCGCCGGCCCGGGTACTCCCAGTGCCCGACCGCTGCTGACGCTCTGGCTGCTCCACCTCTGGCTCTACCTGCTGCTCCGGCACCACTGACGGAGGTACCGGAAGCTGAACACCTGCTGCTGCCTGCCCAGGCTGGTACGCTCCTTGGTACAAGTTCCTAAAGAACTGCTCTGCTAGGGGAAACCAGTCTGCGTAGTGCTGCGGCTGAGGCTGGTACTCCTGCTGCTGCTGCCCACCTGCCGCTGCTGCTGCCGCTGCACCCTGAGGCTGTGCCATGGACTCATCTGCCGAGACCTCCTCCTGGACCTGCCCCTGCGTGGGCATCTCGAACTCATCCTGCTGCTCAATCAACTGCCTAGCCTGACTGCGCCTACGCGGAGCCATGTCCTACACGACACACAACCAACAAGGGTTAACAATACCACTCGGGCGGCTAGCAGTGTACTTGTACTACCGTTGGGACTTCCTGTTGCAGTTCAATTCCATTACAAGTCCTGTCAGACTCAAGCTCTGATACCAACTGTAACGACCCAAGAACCTGACCCTCGGCCCACGCCGAGGACCCGATTTTCGCGGTCGCCGCCCACGGATCCGGGGACCCGGAAGGGCTATAAACAACGTCTAACAGGATATGTAATGGAAATAAACGTCAACTGCTAAACTAGAAGCGTACAAGCGGAAACAGGAAAAGAGAGCGAGACCGCTGCGTACCGCTCTAAGTACAGTCCCAACGCACACACGCTAGTACAAGTAAAGGCAGGGGAAGAACAAGTCCCTTAGGGGCATACCCCGAGGGTGACGTACACTGAAAGAAGGGGGACCACTGCTAGCTACGGGGACCTCGACTACCGCCCCGTCTCCTCCGCCCGGCGCGCGCCCTGCCGCTGCTGAGAAGTCTCACCTGGGAAAAGGAGGGATGAGCTTCACAATAGAAGCTCAGTAGGGACTACCAATCTCCTACTGGCTCTAAACAAGCAGGAGAAATATATATAATATATATATATATATATATATATATATCAAATGAAAGACAACAGTTTATATCTTCTACCTACAAATGGAAGTGCGGAAGCGAAACTACAACTAGAACGGTACGGAAGGTACTCACGGTCGGAAACTCCGTACGACTGTCGTCGTGACCACCACACGGCTAGCAACACAGACGGAGGGAACTCCGCCTGGACAAAGAACACTAGCTACGGAAACACTACCACTAGTCACGGTCAGGAGCGTCCACCGACGTCTTATCCTCGACCCGGGTCCTGACCCTCACGTCTCGTCAAAGCGAGGTAGGACACAAGTAACACAACAGTAACCGCCGTAGTCTGGCCGGACTACGGTCCCACGCCTGGCCTCTCTAAGCGGTTCCGGGGCCGCAAAGAGCGAGGCAGTGAGAAGAAGGACTGGCTGGCCTGCGCCGGGTAGAACTCCTAACTGTCCTCGGCGTCCCAGACCACCCACGAGAGCTCTGCAAGCGACTCACACGCCACTGTCCTAACCACCGTTTTCCCCTAAGCTCCGGAGTCCGCCAGGTGGCTTCCAACTCGAGCACACTCGTAGCCCGGAGCACTCCCTCAACAGGCTCCCGAGGACGGGGGTCCCAGGTAACGGTAACAACCTCTCGCACGGGACAAGCCCTCAAGTGCCGCGCACCGGGCGAACGACTAGTGTGAGACCGTACTAGGGAACTAGCACAGGTGCCACGGGTACAGTAAGGTGAAAACGGAAGCGGCGGAAGCACAACCTACCTCTGGACTGAGAAGGCGACATAGGCCCTGTCGCCTTCTCAATGCAACATAGGCCCTGTCGCATCCTGAATGCGACATAGGCCCTCTCGCAACCCATGTTGCGACACCCAAGGTGTCGCCTTACCAGTCAGGTAGCGACATGGCCTATGTCGCCTTCAGGCCAGACGGGGGTTCCGGGAGCACTCTCTCCGGGAACCTCCCCGAAACGGGAGAAACACTACACGGCGAGGGAGGGGAGCATGCTTATCATGCTAGAAGGCCATTCCACACACAAACCACCCTCGAATCCCCCAAAAGCATGGTTTCTACGCTCGGAGGAAAACCTCACTCACACGAGCATGGAGTTCTCACACTCTCCAAACCCCACTCACACGAGAACCACGGTATAGACGGGGAGGGGATCATGCTTAGGGCGAAGGAGTTGGGTGTCCCTACCTCCACGCAAAGAACGCACCCGTTGGGGCCTTCTCGTAGGTAGAAACGTCTCCTCCTTGCACCGCACGGCATGAACACCACCCCTGCACGAACGGAGCAACACCCTCCTCAGCACGGCCGCCTCAACACGGGGGAGGCACCCCAAAACCGCCGGAACTCCGAGAGGGCGAGAGAGAAAGAGGGGGAAAGGAGAGGCGCAGAAGAGGGAGAAGGGGCTCGGGCGCCGGGGCCTTAAAGCCCGTGGTGCTGAGAAGGCGACATACGCCATGTCGCCACGGGAACCAGAAGGCGACACACCCCCCGTCGCAACCCACTGACAACGGTCAAATCTCGGAATTCGAAAAAGTGAAGGCGACAGCCATCTTGTCGCGTTCACCCGACACCGCCAGAGTCGTACTGACACAAAGGACGCCCGTCACGTCTGTCAGGCGGCGTCTGGGGCGACGCGATGGGAAGGCGACATAGGCCATGTCGCCTTCAAGAAGGCGACATTCCCCATGTCGTCGTCCATCAAACCAGAAGGCGATAGTGGGTATGTCGCCTTCAAGAAGGCGACATACCCCTTGTCGCAATCCCAAGCAGAACCAGACATCGACGCGATCGGAACCACGTCGTGACAGTCGCCCTGCCGCGACCCAGAGGACGGGGCCAAGGGCCCAAGGAGGCCGGGGTGTTATAGTCCATGTGCCTTAAATGTCCATTATTCTCTCATATGATTGGCCAACAAATCGAGAATAATCATTTTCTTTAACGCAACGGGTTGAGGTGTCGCATTAGCCTTGTCGCGCCCCCCATGGCCGCCGCGACAGCCCATGCATATCCATGCACGTGGCTTCAGAGTTGTGACCTCCGTGACCATCGCGTTCATCTTGTCGCGCCCCTACGATCCGTCACGACAACAGCCGCGTGCACTGGCCTCCGCAACCACCTCCTATTTATCCTCTATTGGCCTTATCCTCATCCCATGCAACCTCCCAACCCACGTGAGCGCGGTTTGGGATTGTGGGACTCCTTAGGAACCTCCTTTGACTCTCCCATACGGATTTAGATGAATATATCTCCTTTATTTGGGTCATTATTGTTGCCCGGTTGGCTAACCCAGAGGGGGGGGTGAATGGGTCTTTAAAAATTTATCTGATAAAAACCTGAACTCAAACAAACATAAAGAGTTCTTGAAAGGGATTAGTAATGGTTAGTAGAAACAACAATCACACAAAGAAGACAATCACACAACACACAGATTTATCCTGGTTCGGATCTCCTCTCCTTAGGAGTCCTACGTCCAGTCCCTGAGCAATCCTCAGGATTTCACTAACTGGGGTACAGTCCCCCTATGGACAAAAACAACCACCCAGCTTAGCTGGTCTTCCTTCACCCCTGAAGGGAACACAACACCCTGGCAACACCAGGTCTTCCTTCACACACGAAGGGAATAACACCACCCTGGAAACCACCAGGTCTTCCTTCACACACGAAGGGAATAACACAGGAAAATTCTTGAGAGAAAAAGACTAGCCCCTAGATCAAGCTTTTACAAAACTCAATCTGAAGCTACAAGCACTGAGAGACGAAGATCTACACAAAGTGCACTCTCTCAGAACTAAACTAGCTCTTCCTTAATTTTCTTCTCACAGCACAGGGAGCTAAGAGCCAAGATCGAAAAGGACTGAATTTCTGGCTCTAGAGAAAATTTGAAGACTTGAAAGCTGCAGAGTTCTAGCCGCTCTTCAATATGAATTGAATTTTCTCGATCATTGTTTCCGAGCTTCATCTTGTATTTGTATCTCCGATTTGAATGAGGACAAGGAGATGACCGTTGTCTCACAGCTTTGGTGTACGTTAGACTGAAGGTTTTGTGGAAGCTTCCTGTCAACAGTCTTTTGTTCTTTGGAGCACGCAAAGAGATAAGATCTTCTGAGTTTGCTTGTAGTTCCTTCTGTGTCCGTTGTTGTAGGATAGTACATCCTTAAGGTTCTGCAAGGTTGAGCTTTAATGGTAGACAGCTATACTATCTCCAGATGTCAATCAACGTCAAAGCAGATAGACACAAATATAGTAGTAATACTTTATCGTTCTAAAAGATGCATGCAGAGAATACACCAGAATGGAAGATATGTTCTGTGTCCATGCAGAGATACGTTCAGTCTTTATTAAATGCATGGCAGTCAATCAGACGAGATGCGACTTTGACTATTCAACGTAGATTAAATCAAGGAAAAACGTTTAATTAAATGGAAACATGACTTATGCAGTCGTTGTGAAAATCTGATAGAATCGTTATGATCAAGTTGCTGTAGACTGATAAGAAGTCGTTATGATAACTTATGAAATCGTTATCACAACCAAGTCGTTCTATAACAGATGATAAAAGAAATCGTTATGAAACATGGCAAGTCGTTGTAGCTCTCAAAAGAAATCGTTATGAAACATGGCAAGTCGTTGTAGCTCTCAAAAGAAATCGTTATGAAACATGGCAAGTCGTTGTAGCTTTCTAAAGAAATCGTTATGAAACATGGCAAGTCGTGTAGCTTCTAAAGAAGTCGTTACGATAACTTACAGAGTCGTTATAATGAGCAAGTCGTTATAACTTCTGAAGAAGTCGTTACGATAACTTACAGAGTCGTTATAATGAGCAAGTCGTTATAACTTCTGAAGAAGTCGTTACGATAACTTACAGAGTCGTTATAATGAGCAAGTCGTTATAACTTCTGAAGAAGTCGTTACGATAACTTACAGAGTCGTTATAATGAGCAAGTCGTTATAACTTCTGAAGAAGTCGTTATAATTCTGAAGAAATTATTATGGCTCTTCTGAGAAAAGATGTATGTAAGACTTACCACAAATGCTTGACTTTCTTTGGGTAATTCCTGTGCTTATGGCTAGATAAACAAGGTTAGAGAAACTTTTGACAGTGTTTTGTTTATCACCAAAATAGGCAAGTAATTAATTTAAAAGTACATGGGGATGGACTGTTCATCAATCTCCCCCTTTTTGGTGATGACAAAACTATGATCAATATTTAAGTAGTACTGAGTATTAAACATGAATTAAAGTACTTGAGTCATGATTCAGGAATGTGTCAGACACAAGTAGGTAATCATTCTCCCCCTTTTTGTCATTAAGCAAAAAGCAAAAGGAAAGAGACAAAGAATAAGAGACAATGAGGAGAAGGAGCACAATCCATTCAATTAAGATTGAGGAGGTACAGGCAAATAATAAGCAGGAGAGAGAAGGGAGGCATAATGAGAAATAGCTTCCCAGGCTTGCTCTTCCTGACGCTTGAAGAATTGCCTAAAGGCACCGCTCTCAATGGAGAAGGATGGTCCCATGATTGGAGCCATCTTGGATAGATAGAGGCTGCGCTGCTTGGTAAGAAACAGGTCATACTCGTCTGGATCCATGGAGGAGCAGGTGATGATTGTTTTACCAAAACTTGCACAGGCAAGAAACTGATCCATGGTGACAGAGTAGAAAATCTGTTTGTCCTTGAGTTCCTGGCGAAGAGCTAAAAACACTTTGTATCTTTCAGCCCAAACGTGGTAGGGATCAAAGACCAGCTGGATTGAATTCATATCCAAGAAGGTTGCAGGAGAGATAGGAGCTTTCCCTTCCCTGGCTTGAGCAGCATTCAGATGTGCTAGCTGCTGAGCAGACAGAGAGTAAAACTTGGACCAATCGGAGGCATTCAGCCTTTCACATTCTGAGAGGAGAGGGCAAGGACAGCAGAGTTGACAAACCCTCTATGGTATTCCCGGAAAAGAAATCTAGGAAAACCAACCTGAAGGCCTTTCTGAATCTTGATTCTGCCCATAACCCTTGCAAAATGCTCAAAAACGATGGAACCAACCGAAGATTCCATAATCAGGAAATGAATCTGAGGCAGGAAAATCTCTTCAGGTAAATTAAGAGTGGCAAAATCTACTCTGATTTCCTCAGACTGCTCAGAGTGGGTTAGGACCTTGATGGCTCTCTTGAACTGGCTGAGCTGAACTTCAGGTAAATTGTTGAGATACCTGTAGTTGTTGAATGTTTGGAAATGCCTGACCAGCTTGATGAGCTTCTGAATGGCAGGAGCCCAGGTGTTCTGGTGGTGAAACTGAAACCACTCAGAAAGGGTCAAGGAGTGATCCCTGGGTGGAAACCTTGCTGCCTTAGCCTGAAGGAAGCGACTGTACAGATCTTTATGAGATTTAGCCCATTGCTCCTCAGTTTTGGAGTGGGCGGAGGAGAAGATTTTGGATTTGTCGGCCTTAGACAGAGGAGTATAGGGAAGAATAACATCTAAATGGTCAGAGAGGTTAAGAAAAGGAAGATTGTGAAGAGTGGCAAAGACAACCTTTTGAAGGTATTCTTTGTACAGAGAGGTATGCTTGTGGGTGACTGTAAGAGAAAACCACAAGGGAGGGTAAAGAGGAGATGTGGAGGAAGAAAGCTTTCGTTTCTTGGAGACAGTACTGGAAGAGTCTGTCTTGGAAAGGTGGTCACCTACCTTTAGCACAGATTTAAGAATGACCTCTTCAAACTCATCCTTGATTTTATCAAGAAAGGGTGAGTCGACTTGGACATCTGTAGGAATAATAGTGATAAAGGAGGGAGGTGCAGGGGGTTCAGAAATGCATCAGAATTGAGAGATCCTACTTCTGGAAGTGAAGATGTACCAGAAGAGGATGAGGCTCCAGCTGAGGATGCTGGAGGGGCCTCAAATTCTTGAGCAGAGGAAAGATGAGAAGTAGAAGAAACAGGAGAGGATGTGATGGGATGAGGAAGAAAAGGTGTGGGAGAGGAAATGGGCCTGGATCTGGGCTTTTTGAAGGGAGGTGGAGCAGGTGGAGCTGTGGAGTTAGAGGGTGGAGAAGGAGGAATGGGAGTGTTGGTAGAAGTGGGAGCAAGGGGTGGAGGATCTGAAACCACTTCTTCAGGCAAGGGAGGCAACGGATCCAACACTGCCGGCCCTGGTGGCCCTGATTCCATCACAACTGGCCCTGATGGCCTTGAATCTTCAGCTGGCACTGATGGCCCTGACTCTTCAGCTGGCCCTGACTCTTCAGCTGGCCCTGTTGGCCCTGACTCTTCAGCTGGGGCTTCTGCTGCTGCTGCTGACTGCCCGGAGGGCTCAGGTACACTTGAGTGAGGCTCCTGAGCTGCTGGAGGAGCAGGAGCTTGAGCTCCAACTGCCTGAAGGATGTCAGATAGCAAATTCTTCATGGTCCCCATTTCCTGATGAAACCATGTCATGGCGGAGCGAATCTGAACCAATTCCTTGCGGGCTGAAGCTTGGCTTAGAAAGATGGAATTCACATCAGTCTGAAGTGAGCAAAGCAGCTCACCCTGAGCATCCAACCTCTCAATCACAGGTTTTAAATTGATGATAATCTTTTGCTTGACCTGTCTTTCAAAAGGTGCATCAGCTAAAAGGGGTACTTCAGGAGCTATATCTTTCTCTTGCCCTTTGTAGCTGGAGGAGGTGGATTATTGTCCTCATCAGAGCTTGATGAACTAGCTGTCTCCCCTTCTCTGGCATCCAAATTTTCAGACTCTCTCTGGTCTTCCTCCTGATCGCTGGTGGCTGGAGGTACATCTGGTCAACATTGGTGTTTCTTGGGATTGCTCCCCCTCAAGTGGAGCATCTTCTGCAACTGCACCAGTCTCCCCCTGACAGGGAGCATCCATTTCCATTGAATTATCCTTAGGATTTTGCTGCTCTTCTTCTACTGGACCGTCTACAAAGATGTGGCCTGATGCCACAGACTGCTCCATAACAGGCAGGATGTCTTCAGGAAGAATGTCCTCAATTCTCCTTTCAACAGGAGGCACAACTGGATCTGCTGTAGCTGGCCTGTCTTCCTCTGCCCTCACTGCTGTTGCTGCCTCTGACTGATTTCTGGCCATAGATGGCCCTTCCTGCTCTGTTTCTACAATGACTGGAACAGAACCTGATTCCAGTGGCAATTCGGGCATCACAGAATCTGCCTCTGACTGGGTTTGAGTAACTGAAGGCTCACCAATGAGACCTTCACCTTCTGCAACTGAAGCCTTGAACCAGACCCCATTGACTACAGAAAAACCGCTCTTCTTTAAGTTTCTGGACCTGATAGCTTGGCCCATCTTCTCCACAACTGCCCCTGAGACATCTACACCGAAGTGTCTGAAGATTCTGGTGAGTAAATGGGCATAGGAAGGGACACATTCAACTTGCTTTTAGTGTCCCAAATCTGCTCCCTGGCAAATTTCATTCTCTCCATCATCACTGCGGCCATATTGATTTCCTCATTTTTAATGGCCCAGTACATCAGATCGGAGTCAGCCTTAGTGCAAGCGGAGAAGGTTGCACTTCGGGGAACCAAAATCTGACAAACGATAAAGTGAAGGAGGCGGTTGAAGGCACTTAACTGATTGATATCTAGCTTGCCATCCCTCATCTTGAACCCTGGCCCAACAATCCCCAAACCCTTTTCTTGGGTATCTACAGAATGAATTCCACTGAAGCCCGATATGCTTACTCCAAATAGCATCCTAAGCATTCCTGGTCGATTCTGATTACGGTGCCCTTGACTGAAGAAACGAGGGCCCCATCTTCTTCTGTTCTTAAGCATACAAAGAACGCCTTTACCAGGTCCGGATAACTTACCTCTGAGCAAGTGGTAAGCCCTTTCCACTTCATCTGGTCGATCTTCTCAATGAGGCTGCTCATTCCATTTTTCTGCAGATCTGAAACATCTACTTCCTTGTGACCACAGAGCTTTGTCTTCACAAAGGTGAAGCGCTCCTCCTGCGCTGGGGAGAGGTATTCGGCGCTGTAGCCACCCACACTTCCGGCAATAGCTGGTGCGGCCATGGATTCAGGTGGGAGAAGGTTTGAAGGGGTGACGAGAAGGGTGATGAGAGGAAACCCTCAAACGATTTCGCGGGAAGGAGATGGAAGCTTCAAATTTGCAGAGGGTAGAGGCAAGAGTCGCTAGGGCATCGGCTCATGCGTCGGGACGAAGGGGGAAAAAGTGAATGAGGAAGAGGAATCGTTAACGCATCGATTTAAAGAAAATAAATGCTCCAAAAGGTGAGGCGTCAGAAAACGACAAGCGAGGTTGACCGTCTTGAAAAACTATGACTTATCGGACGGAACGCTTAAACTGAGACTTTTGAATTGATTTTGACACAGAAAGAGAGAGAGAGAGAACCTTCTTAAATTCTGAGAATTTTTATACCAGCTTTAAATGAAGATCTTTTCACAAAATACACATGCCTAACTCCCTTCTAAGAGATGTAAATCTCTCTTCAGGTAAGGCCTTTGTGAAAATATCTGCTAGCTGATTATTTGTATCAATAAACGATATTTCAATATTGCCATTTGCTACATGATCACGAATAAAATGATATCTGACCTCAATATGTTTGGTCCTGGAGTGCTGAATTGGATTTTTGGTGAGGTTGATAGCGCTGGTGTTGTCACATAGCAGAGGAATTTTCTTGACTTTGAGTCCAAAATCCTCAAGTTGTTGCTTTATCCATAAGAGTTGTGTACAGCAACTTCCAGCAGCTACGTACTCGGCTTCAGCTGTAGATAGTGCTACTGAATTTTGTTTCCTTGAGGACCATGAGATTAAACACCCTGCAAGAAATTGACAGCAACCACTGGTGCTTTTTCTATCTACCTTGCATCCAGCATAATCAGCATCAGAATACCCTACTAATTTTACATCACAGGAGTTTGGATACCATAGTCCTAGATCATGAGTCCTGGCTAAATCTGAAAATCCTTTTGACAGAAATTAAATGTGATTCTCTAGGGTCGGCTTGATATCTAGCACACATGCATACACTAAATAATATATCAGGTCTACTTGCGGTTAGATAAAGTAATGAACCTATCATACCTCTGTAGATCTTTTGATCTACTTTCTTACCATCCTTGTCATTGTCCAACCTAGTTGATGTACTCATTGGTGTTGACAGTGGCTTGGTGTTTTCAAATCCAAATTTCTTTAGCAGTTCTCTGGTGTACTTTGCTTGACAGATGTGAATTCCTTCCTTTCCTTGTTTGATTTGAAGTCCAAGGAAGTAGTTGAGCTCTCCCATCATACTCATCTCAAATTCCCCCTGCATTAGCTTTTCAAAATACTTGCACAAGGATTCATCAGTAGATCCAAAGATGATGTCATCCACATAAATTTGAACCAACAGTATATTTTGGCTTTTGTTTTTATAAAAGAGTGCTATCTACTTGACCTCTATTGAAACCATGTTTTGTGAGAAAAGAACTAAGTCTTTCATACCAGGCTCTAGGTGCTTGTTTTAAACCATATAGAGCCTTATGCAACTTAAAAACATGATTCGGAAAGTCTGTATCATCAAAACCCGGCGGTGTTCCACATAAACTTCTTTTTATAAAACCATTTAGAAATGCAGATTTAACATCCATTTGAAATAACTTTAAATCTAATGCAGAAGCATAAGCTAGTAGCATTCTAATGGCCTCAAGTCTAGCCACTGGTGCATAGGTTTCATCAAAATCTATGCCTTCCTCTTGACAATAGCCTTGAGCCACCAGTCTGGCCTTGTTTCTTAGAATTACACCAGATTCATCCAATTTGTTTCTGAACACCCATTTAGTGCCGATCACAGGATGGTCTGATGGTCTAGGAACAAGTGACCATACTTGGTTTCTCTTGAATTGATTTAATTCATCTTGCATTGCTATTATCCAGGATTCGTCAGTTAGGGCTTCATTGACTGTCTTAGGCTCTAATTGAGAAACAAAGGCGAGGTAATCACAAGGAATCAAGTTACCTCTTGTTCTTACCCTACCGATGGATCACCAATAATGTTTTCAGGTGGGTGATCTTTCTTGTATCTCCATTCCTTTGGAGAGATTCATGAGAAATTTCTTCTTGTTGCATTTCTTCCAGAGGCGGATCATCCTTATCTTCAAGTGATGTGTCTTTCAGTTTATTGGACAGTTCATCTGCGTCATCGATATCACTCTCTACTTCCTTTCTCAAGGAGGGATTAGTTTCATCAAAATAATGTGTACAGACTGTTCAATCAATAAAGTACGTTTATTAAATACTCTATAGCCTTTGGGTTTAGAGGTGTACCCCATGAAGATGCCTTCATCTGATTTGGCATCCAACTTACCAATATCCCTTTTTCCGTTGTTGTGAATAAAGCAAGGACATCCAAAAGTTCTGAAATGGCTGATCTTTGGTTTCTTCCCTTTAAACAGCTCATATGCAGTCTTCTTCAGGATTGGCCTGATCATGACTCTGTTGACAATGTAGCTGGCTGTGTTGACTGCTTCTGCCCAGAAATATCTTGGTAACTCATATTCACAAAGCATAGTTCTTGCCATATCCAAGAGAGTTCGGTTCTTCCGTTCGGCTATACCATTTTGCTGCGGTGTCCTTGGTGCTGAGAAATTGTGCTGAATTCCTTGATCATCACAGAATCTAGCAAACTTTTCATTTTGGAACTCACCACCATGATCAGATCGAATGGATACTATGCTGAACTTCTGATCTTTCTGGATTTTTCTGCTGAAACTAACAAAATTATCAAAAGTGTCATTTTTATGTTCTAAGAAAGATACCCATGTGAATCTTGAGTAGTCATCTACTAAAACAAATCCGAAATTCTTTCCTCCAAGACTGGTAGTTCTCATTGGCCCAAATAGATCCATATGCAGGAGCTCTAAGGGTTTTGAGGTGGTCACCACCGTCTTTGACTTGAAGGAACTCTTAGTGTGCTTTCCCTTAGCACAAGGTCTGCAAACACTTTCTAATTTACCATTGATTTTCGGTAGTCCTTCCACAAGGTTTCTCTTTCTGAGCTTGCTCATGCCATCCAAGCTGCAGTGGCCTAACCTTCTGTGCCACAGATCGGTTGATTTGTCTTTGCTGGCTGCCAGACACACATTTTGCTCTTTGAGTTCTTCAAGGTAGAGCACGTACAGATTCTTCTCTCTATTTGCTTCAAAGATGACTGCTCCATCCTTTAGTATGCTGCATTTTGACTCTTGAAATTTGATTTGATGTCCTCTATCACACAGCTGACTAATACTTATGAGGTTGTGCTTTAAACCTTTGACTAACAGTACATCTTCTATGACTGTTTTTCCTTTGCTGTTAACTGATCCACTGCCTACTACAGTTCTTTTCCATTATCTCCATAAGTGACTGTTCCTTCTTCATCTTGAAGATGGGAGAAAAGCTTCAGGTTTCCTGTCATGCCTTGAGCACCCACTATCCAAATACCATTTGGATGCTCGAAGGTTAGCCTGAAATAAAGACATCAAGATTTAGGTACCCAAGTTCCTTTGGGTCCTGATGGGTCAGTATCATTATTTTTACTTTTTATTATCCACTTCTTATGTCTTGTTGGACAGGTGGATTTTAAATGTCCTAGCTTATTACAGTGATACAACATGATGTTATTGTCACTCTTACTATGTATTTAAAATTCGCTTTATATGCACATCTTGTTCTGGAGTGACTTAGGAGTGGATATTTTCTGGATAGATATTTCTTCTTCGTTTCTGGCGGTA